>RJWT010001238.1:0-50401 GCA_004365215.1 Cuniculus paca | reverse complement strand
AAAATAAGTTTTAAAATATCCTTGGAATAGGTTAATTAGAAAGTCACTGACAAGCTTGCTATATTTAAGTGATATTATTAAAAGCCATAATGCAAGCCGGGCGTGGTGGCTCATGCCTGTAATCCCAGTACTCGGGAGGCTGAGAGAGGCAGATCGTTGTGAGTTCGAGACCAGCCTGGGCTACAAAGTGAGCTCAAGGCCAGCCTGAACGGCATAGTGAGACCCTGTCTCAAAAAACAGGGCTGGAGATCTAGCTCAGCGGTCTAAGCGCCTGCCCGGCAAGCACAAGATCGTGAGTTCAATCCCCGGTGCTGCAAAAAAAAAAAAAAAAAAAAAAGCCATAATGCAGAAAGATGATCCAAGGGAAAGGGCATGAAATTCTTGACTAGTAATTATGTTTTCTAGGTAACACCATCAAACACTGATGATGAGGAAACGAGACTATATAGAAGCTAGAAAGGGAAATGGGGTCAAGAAAATCTGGTCAAGTACATGCCATTCTCTCACCCAGAATTTTCTTAAGATGCTGAGGGGATAGAGAAAGAACAGAGAAGTTAAAGTGTTGGTGTCACACACCTATACTCCTAGCGCTCTGAGATGCTGAGGCAGGCAGATCACAAGTTCAAGTTCAGCCTGGGTAACTTAGTAATTTAGCAAGGCCCTGCTCAAAGTAAAATAAAAAAACAGATGCTGGGGATACAGCTAGTGTGAAGGTGCCTGGGCGGGGTGGGAACTGGGGGAATTTTTATTTCTTACATTTATTTACTTAGTTTTAGTGGTAAAATCAATATGAAGTGATCATAGGTTTTTACGACAAATGACACATTGAATCTTTTAACAGAAAACAAAAAAGCCAATTCCTAAACATTTTTATATGAGACCTTATGGTAACATTTTGTGATGGATTATAGTATGAATTTATGGCTTATAATACTATTCACAAGACTAACGGGCACTTCTTAATTATTATTTATTTATTTATTTATTTATTGGTACTGGGGATCAAACTCATGACCTCAAGCTTGCCAGGCAGGCATTTACGCCGCTGAGCTAAATCCCCGGCCCTTAATTTTTGATGCCTTTTGAGTATTTTGGTAAAGCAGGCTTTACAACTTATTACCCTGTATCTTCCTCAATAACTGATCAAGGGAATAATGCCACATTCACTTTCCTTTAGCTTTCTATCAAAAACAGTGAAGAAATATAACTGCAGATTAATAATTTTGTATCAAATACCATACAAATGTCTAAAATGAAAAAAACAATTATCAATCAGGTCAGTATTTCTGATCAAGACTTTGGGGAGCTGGGAAATGTTTGAGGAATGTTTAAACATTTTTTTTTTGTCAAAGGATTCTCAAATATAGAAGTTCTTTTTAACAAAGTAGACATGCTTCTCTTTTACCTATCTAGTCTCAAAAATATCTGATTTATCCTTTACATGCTATGAAAACGTGTGTAAAAAGAAGCTATTTTACTCTTTGAGAACTTTGAGAAATCACATACCGTAAGAATCATAGGGATCGATGTTGGGATTAGTGGTATTCCAGCCCTGAATCAGTCCATCAGTACCACCACTATAACACTGCTCACCACTGCTGCTCATCACCACACAGAGCACTGGACCTCTGAGATATGAAATAACAGAACAGGTAAGTAAACTGCCTAAAGTAAAAACCAATCCTATAATATCACTCGTTAAAAGTAAGAATGCTTATTCAAATGGCTTTCTGTTTTTTTGTTTTTTACAATGAATAAAAACATTATCAAAACATTGTTCATTTTTCTTCCTCTGATAAAACCAGACATTTGGGACCAGTGATTTAGCTCAGTGGTGCAGCACCTGCTTGGCAAGTGTGAGGTCCGGAGTGCTATTTCCAGCACAAAAAACAAAACAAAACAAAACAAAACAAAACAAAACAAAACAACACAACCAGACATTGTAAACTATGGTCTCCAGGCCAAATTCAACCAGTAGTCTGTTTCTGCAGTTAAGAATAGTTTTTAAAAGGTTGTAACACAAAAAACAGCAATTACGTTACAGAATTACAGGACCAAAACAACATACAACACAATACAACATGACACAAACCAAGAATATGCAACAGAAAGTATATGGTCTAAAAAAAAATCCACTATCTCACCATTTACATATGAAGTATGCCAATCTCTGGGCTAAATAAAATGAACAGACATGTCCCTTATACTCATAAAAAAATATGATCACAATAAAAATATCCTTAGGTAGTACTAGGGACAGAACCTAGGGCCTCATGTATTCTTTCACTTGCTGAAGACTCAGTCTTTGAATACTTTCATGTATGTTATCTTTAAGCCAAAAAAAAAAAAAAGGGAAAAAAAGAAAGAGAAAAAAAAGTCCATAAAAAAAATCCCCAAATCTAACTGCCTCAACTTTATTTTTAAAATACAGAGACATACACTATTTAAACATCATGCAAATAAAAACTTATGGCAAAGATCTCTAATTTGGTAGCAGTAAACTTTTTAGCGTATTATCTGCTAGTTCCTTCTACAGTCACAAAAAACACTAAGCACAAAGGATACATAAAAGAAAGAAAATAAATGCACTAATCAAATTGTTTTTGCAATGATGTTGGTTTAAAATAAAGAAAAGCCACACACTTACTTATGAGCCCTGAACGTATAGATGGGCTCTACGTCAAGAGAAGTACTCCTAAAACAGAGAGCGAAGACAACGTTATTCAGTAGTAACAGAATGAATGTGTAACAACAAATGCTTTTAGAAGTATGGACACTATGGTAATATACAATTCTCAACTACAGGGTACATAAGAAAGCTTACATATCTCAAGTAACACTTCCAACATGTCAAGAAACTAGCTTCTTTCTCAGTAGTAATACCCTGTCATAATGCTTTTAACTTTGACATAATCTGTTTGATTAAAAGAAGAGAAACTTTCACTCAAGAAACAACATGGGCTTCGAAGGGATAAATCTTTGAATTCAATTGCCAGTTCTGTCATTAACTGACTAACTTCGTATGTTAGTATATGATAACTTCAGGTTCCTTCATATTCAAAATAAAAGAGAAAAATGGAGCTAGCAAACAATACTATGAAATTAAATGAGATTCTGCAATTTAAAAAAAAGCCTGTATGATGGACCCATCCAAATAGGAATTCAACAAATGGTATTTAATTTCCTTCTCTTTCCATGGAGGTTGATACATTTATATCTACCCAGGGATAGAGTTCAGTGGCACAGCGCCTATCTGGCAAGCATGAGGTCATAAATACAATTCCCAATACAAAAAAAAAAATTTTATCCTTAATACTTAACAAACTGTTCAAGTCATTAGTTTAATTACTACTAAGAATACTACTATAGGCATACCACATTATCTAACAGGCCATGACTGTTAATGAAAACTGGATTTAAAGTCAAGTCCTTACTATTTTCTATGCATGTGTTACAGTTACTTATAGGTATATATTATCGATCAAGTGATTTTGAAGTTTTAAATTTAAAGGTAAACAGGCCACTGTTACTTACATGAAGGTTATTATTTTTGGCGGCATCCGGGATCAAACTCACAACCTCGTGCTTGCCAGGCAGGCGCTTAGGCCACTGAGCTAAATCCCCAGACCTTGTTTTTTTCAGACAGGGTCTTGCTATGCAGTTCAGGCTGGCCTTGAGCTCACTTTGTAGCCCAGGCTGGTCTCGAACTCACAATGATCCTCCTGTCTCAGCCTCCCAAGTGCTGGGATTACAGGTGTGTGCCACCAGGCCCAGTCATGAAGGTTATTTTTTACTACAATATCACCAGCAAGAGACGCATTTCAGTATTCTTCTAAATTTTAGTGAAGAATATAACATGAGCCACTCATCTTTCTAGCTTAATGCAACTGTGCTAGAACTAGCACATTGTGACCAAAAAATTAGAAAAGTCGTAATGTATAAAAAGTCAAATTTTTCTCTGCTGAAAACTATCAAGTCCATTCGGTTTTAACTGGTTGTGCTATCTGTTATAAACCGTTGAATCAAGTATTTTATCCACTCTATGTATGATTCATAGCATGAATACTACCGATCACTTTTAAACTAACAAATTTTCAAAAACAGCAGTAAAATTTCTGTAACCTTTTTCTATTTGATATTCAGTTGCACTTTTATACTAACAAAAGTGACTGAGACTGCATAAAACTTGCTAACAGACACTGGTTCTGGACCACATGATCCAAGGAAGGACAAGTGCTTCAAAAAAGACCCCACCAAGTCAGATGAGTCTCATCTGATGACTGGGAAAAAGGTTTATACTGAATCATGTCTTTTGCTACTTAACAATCAAGGGTCCAAGGCGAACACTAGCAGGTAAGTAAAGGCAAAAGCAGTATCAGTCAGTACCTGAAGTCCTGGGGACAAACAATACGACCAAAGAGAAGTCACCTTCCCTCTTTTTTAAAATTTTATTTTAAAGAGAATAAAACCAAACAAAACACAACAAAGCAAACCAGAACAGTCATTGTCTTGTTTTGAAGTCCTGTAATGCTTCCCCATCCCTCTTAATCAGACTCTTTTCTCTTCTACTCTGTAAATTCAAACTTAGTATAAAGAGCATCTTTTTTTTTTGCGCACCGGGGATTGAACTCACGACCTTGCACTTGCCAGGCAGGCGCTTAGGCTGCTGAGCTAGATCCCTGGCCAAACTTAGTAAAAAATAGTATAGAAGTGTGATTATTTTAAACATACCTATTTGGACCTATTTATAACTGTAGAAATTTTCAGTAGAGATAAGTCATTAAAAACACTTGATGCATAAGGATTATAATCAACATTCATAAACTCTGGGCAAACCATAGATAATAACATGTTTTCCTATGTCACTTTTCCAACCTAACGTTAGAGTATATGAAGGAAAAACACCCTAAATTATGTGACATGGACCAAAAAGAATTAGAAGAAAAATCAAACAGCAAATAATTATCTTTTCTACTAAGAAGCAACTAAAATATTCAAATAAATTAAAATAGCATATTCTCACTTTTTAGCTGGGGCTGTTTTCTGCAAATTCCACATTTTCAGTGTGTGATCCTCTGATGCTGTTATCAAAACAGGCTCAATGGGGTGGAAAGCAAGGGCTCGAATGCCATCAAAATGACTTCTCAAAGTAAACTTAGGGTTCCAAGTTTTCCTCAATGCATCTTTATTATTTGCTATCTATCAAAGAGAAAAAACAAAGATGCCGGTACATTTAGTTCAGGATAAGAAAAAAAAAACCCTTACACTCCCAACATTAATTCTGATTTGTTAGTAAACCATCACTGTGTACCTTTCAAAACACTTGCTTTTTAAATATTAAGTAACTAAACCAATAGGTAAAATTAGCAACATATCAAACAGCGATTGAAGAATGATGAAATGTGTAATGAGACTTATTATAATTCAATGTAAAAAGTGGGTGAAATAATAATGCATAATAGATCTTCACTAGTGCTATAGTTTAGATAGTGAGTGTCCCCCAGGGGCCCACATGTTGGAAGTCTTGGTTGCCATCTGTGGCACTACTGGAAGGTAGTGCAATCTTTATGAGGTAGGCCTAATAGAAAGGAGTTAGGTCACGGGAGGCCTACTTTTGAAGGTGATACTGGGACCCAGGCCCCTCCTCTTTTCTTTGCTTCCTGGTCAGCATAAGGTGAACAGGTTCCTCTATTGCATGCTTCCACAACGATGTAAGTGGGTCCAAAAGCAACAGGCCAATCATGTACTGAAAACTCTCAAATAGAGCCAAAATAAACTTCCTTACTTGTAAATTGCTTATCTCAGGTATTTTGTCACAGTGACAAAAAGCTAACTAACACAATTAGTATGCTTTTAAAACTAAGTAATTCAATCTAAATTAAAAATAGTTGTATTTTTTGCTTTGCTTTTTTGGGCGGAGCAGTAAGCAGCAAAGAAAACAGCCTCTCTGAGAGTCACAGTCCAGATGCTGGAATACAGTGCCATGAGGAAGACAAGACAGAAGGATGTGCAAACTGAAGCCCACAGAGAGAGTAAAAAGAAAAAACGAAGTAGAAGGTGGTAGGCAGCAGTGCCTTTGCCCTGAGACGGGACTCACTGCATGAGAGGAGCTGTTCAAACCTGGGGATGCATGGTGACAGTGATGGTGATGGCTGGTGACCCCAGAGGCCCCTGCAGAGAGATGTGGCAGTGGAGGGGAGCTGCAGATGTGGAGGACTGTACTGGCTGGCGGTGAGTGCAGAGGACTCAGTCCTCCCATGGAGGAGAGTGACTGGCCAGGGGCCATTCTGGAGATGGGCTGGAACCCAGAACTGCTGTTGGCGTGGACTGTGGAAATTGCCTAGACTGCAGTGAGCCCAATGAGTCTAGTCTCAGGGCATGCCTGCTGAGGTTATCCACTACTCTACCATAAAGCAATCGTTGGCTTGCTGGGATACAGTGGCATAATTCAGAACTCTGTCTCCACAGGTTGTCTACTAATGACACCAGAGAGAATCCTGGAAATGGATTATTCATTTTTCTTTTTTTTCTGATTTTCCTCTCTCTTTCTTCTATTTATATACGAGTGTGAAAGTGGTTTCTAACCTCTTTGTGGGTGTAGTTCTGTTCTGTTCTTCCTTTTATCTCTTCCATCTCTCTTTTCCTTCAGTCTTTTGCACCCATTTCCCTAAGTTGGTGTGATCCCCCTTTGTCCTCCAACCTTACTTCTAATCTCTCTTCTTCCACTTCTCTATTTTCTCCTTAATCCATTTTAAATTTTAACCCCAAGAGCAAAATTGACACATTACAGACTTATATATTGCATATAATTCTCTGGTTTCTTTTACATTTTGTTATATAATCACAAATCTAGTTCACATGGTTAAAAGTTGCAAATTAAGGGGTAGCTCAGTTTATTGTTTTCTAGGCTGTGTTTGATGCTACTGGTACCACTATAGCCAAAACTGACATAAGTGTTCTAAATAGCTGTTGGTCCTGATAATCCACAACTGAGATTAACTAAGGGTCACAGAAGATACTGTGGTACAATGCCAAAGAACCAGGGGCTAAGCCAAACAAGCAACAACTCATCTCCAACAAACTAAAGATCTTCCAACAGATTCAAAATCCAAAAACCAGCTACACCTGGTAGATACCTCAGGGAAGTAATCATCACCTGAGGGTCCTAAATACTACAATAAAGCAACCCACCATGGACAACTTATAAACATCAACCCAGGAATTAAACTAAAAAAAGAGAGAAAATAAAATAAGACACTTAGGCAAAATGCAACCTCAGACATTCAGTTCACCAAAGGCAAATCCAGGGGACAACGAGGTGGGACAATCCAAAAGCCTCCCACCAGGTCACTCTGAAGTGGAAACAACACAGCAATTGAATGAGGCTCTGGAAAAACTGAAATCAGAAATAATCTCAGATAACTACAACTATTACCAAAACATACACACACCATGCTTAGCGATGTTAGAGCAGACCCAGACAAAAAAATAGATGAACTTAAGAAAATTACGGAAGCTCAGCATAGGAAAGAAATGAAATCCACAAGGCAGATTCAAGCAGATCTCCAGGAGAATAAAAACTCCACTGAAAAGTATTCAAAGCAGATTAGGCCTATGTGAGGACTGGATCTCAGACACTGAAGACAGGCTTGCAGTTAGCAACCAGGAAAAGAAAGATTTCTCAAAAATAGCAAGGTACTATGAGAAACAAATCCAGCAGCTGCTAGATGAGATAAAGAATAACTTAAGATTACTTGGAGTCAATGAACAAGCAGGAGATAAAACAAATTAATTTTAAAAATGTTCACAGACATCATGATAGAAAACTTTCTTGATAGAGAAAAAGAATTTGACACACAGATAAATGAGGCATACAGAACTCCAATTAGCAATGATCAAAAAAAATCTAGAGCCAGGCACATCATAGTCAAGATTCCAGAAATTCAACACAAGACTAGAATCCTAAAAACTGTTAGAGAAAAGAAACAAATCACCTATAAAGGAAAGCCCATCAGAATTACAGCTGACCTCTCAACACAAACTCTCAAGTCAAGGAGAGCTTGGAGTGAAGTACTCCAAATTCTAAAGGAAAACGACTTTCAACCCAGATTGTTGCACCCTGTAAAACTGTCTTCAAAATTGATGCAGAAATAAGATACTTCCATGAAAAAGAACATCTGAGGAAATTTATGACCACCAAACCAGCACTCCAAAACGTTCTGAAGGACATTCTAGAAAGAGATAAAATAAGGACTATAGTTCCATGACCCCAACAGTAGGAATCCACCAGGGAAGGCAAACAATCAGAGGAAGATGTAAGAGTGGGGAGCCAACAAAAGTAAAATAACATGGTAAGTCAATACATATCAGTTATAACCATCAATATTAATGGTCTCAATTCACCAGTCAAAAGACACAGACTGGCAAAATGGATCAAGAAGCAAATCCAACAATATGCTGTATACAAGAGACATTTAATTCAAAAGGAAATTCACAGACTGAAAGTCAAAGGATGGAAAATAATACTCCATGTGACAGAAAAAAGCAGGGGTAGCTATTCTATTTGCAGACAAAGTGAATTTCAAGTCATTAAGAGAGATAAACAAGGTCACAAAATCCTCATAAAGGGAACAATCCAAGAGGAAGAGATAACAATCAAATATATATGCAACAAATACCAGTGCACCCAACTATAGAAAACAATTACTAATGGACATGAAAAAATCAAATAAGCCCTAATATAATTGTATTGGGAGGCCTCAATAGCCCACTGTCACAAAAAGACAGATCAACTAGACAAAAAAAAAAATCAGTAATGAAATATTAGAACTAAATCAAACTTTTGAACAAATGGACTTAGCAGATGTTTATAGTGTTCCACCCTACAACATCAGAATACACATTCTTCTCAGCTGCACACAGGATGTTCTCCAAAATAGACCATATACTGGCTCATAGAACAAGCCTAAGAAAATGCAAAGGAACAAATTATCCCATGCATACTATCAAACCACATTGCAATGAAATTGGAAATCTTATGCCAGAGGAAACCACAAGAACTTCATAAACACATGGAAATTAAATAGTACCCTACTGAACAACCAGTGGGTTACAGATGAAATTAAGAAATTAGATAGTTTTGGGGCCGGGGATCTAGCTCAGCGGTCTAAGTGCCTGCCTGGCAAGCACAAGGTCATGAGTTCAATCCCCGGTGCCACAAAAAAAAGAAATTAGATAGTTTTTACAGTTAAATGATAATGACAACATACCTGAACTTGTGGGACACAATGAAAGCAGTCTTAAGAGGGAAATTCATAGCAGTAAATACCTCTACCAGGAAAACAGAACAAGCACATATAAACAACTTAATGTTTTGTTTTTTGGTACTGGGGATTAAACTCAGGGTCTTTGCACTAAGCTACATCCCCAGTCATTTTGATTTTGAGAAAGGGTCCTACTAAGTTGCCTGGACTGGGCTCAAACTTGAGATCTTCCTACATCAGGCTCCCAGTGTGGGACTACAGGTATGTGCCACTGCTGGCAGCTAGAGTATAATTTTGGGTAAAAGTTGAAAGACTAAGTTGACTTTAAATCTATTAACATTTTAAAATACAATCATACATTTGAAGTTTTCAATACTATCTAATAAAAGCTAAATTAAGGTTTTTAAACTAGAAATAGAAAATACTAAAAATGGAAGAAACAATCAGATATTGCCAAAAATATACTCTGTTGGCACAATAAACTGTTCTATTTTCTTCATAGTAACTTCATTTCAACAACTAAAAAAATACTCTACTATCTTTTCATTCCAACTAACATGAAAACTGAAGTGCCTGTTTTTGTTTTGTTTTGTTTTGCGGCACCGGGGATTGAACTCACAAACTTGTGCTTGCCAGGCAGGCGCTTAGGCCGCTGAGCTAGATCCCCGGCCCTGGTGTTTTTGAGACAAGGTCTCACTATGCCATTCAGGCTGGCCTTGAGCTCACTGTGTAGCCCAGGCTGGTCTCAAACTCACAACGATCCGCCTGTCTCAGTCTTCCCGAGTGCTGGGATTACAGACGTGAGCCACCACGCCTAGCTACCCTACTCTTTTTTGAAGCTAGTATGATTCTTAACCTTTGAGAGTGAAGCGGTCATTCGTAGTGTTAGTGTGAAGTTAAATAACAGGTACTTCAAGCTGGGCGTGGTGGCTCACGCCTGTAATCCCAGCACTCTGGGAGGCTGAGACAGGCGGATTGTTGTGATTGTTCAAGACCAGCCTGGGCTACAGAGTGAGCTCAAGGCCAGCCTGAACGGCTAAGTGAGACCCTGTCTCAAAAACACCAGGGCAGGGGATCTAGCTCAGTGGCCTAAGCACCTGCCTGGCAAGCGCAAGGTCATGAGTTCAATCCCCAGTGCTGCAAAAAAAAAAAAAAAAAAAAAAAAAAAAAGAGTAGGGTAAGTATTGGTAATACACTGGAAATGTACAAGGAAAACAGTTTTACAGTACTAACAGTAGCTGCTGGTTTAAGCATTATCCAATATTTTAAGAATTATTCCAAACAGTTTAAATGCATTTACTCAATTTTCACAACAACTCCACAAAGTAGGAATTAACATTATCTTTGCTTGATGCATCAGAAAAAGAGAAGTGAAATCATTTGCCCAAGGAACCATGCCTAGAATCAAACGCAAACACTCTAGCAACAAAGGTCACAATCAACATAAACTATACTGTAGAATCCAGAATTTAAAAGATATGTAGGAAAAAAAAAAAAAAAGGACATACCAGTTACAGTGGTAAGAGAACACAAAGCACATCATGCAAGGAACTACCACTATAAGAACTGAGGCTGGTTATCCCGGAAAAAAAAAATTAGTTCAATCATGTTTAATTTTGTTCAACAGCTGAATAGTTTTCACATGTAGAAGAAATTAATTCTTTTTCAATGAGTAGGTGCCACCAAAATGCTTCCCAGTCAGCTAACACCTCATTAGCTCCCTCTAAACATCATAGTTTTGATCTGTGTGTCTAACAGCATACAGCAGAAGCAATAACCAGTCAATTCCAAAATGAGGCTACAACATCATCTGTCTTGGGTGCTTGCTCTCTCTCTTTTCATATGCACTCATACTGTAAGAGGACAGCTGCTATGTTGAGTAGGCCATAAAAAGGCCTGTCAAGAATCAGGACCTCCCAACAACTACATGAAGAGCTTGGAAAGAGATTTTCCTCACCTCAAGTCTTCACATGAGATTGCAGGTCTTGCCAGCATCCCTGATTGCAACCACATGACAGATCTTGAGCCAAAACCACACAGGTAAGCCACTCTCAGATTCCAGTCCCATAGAAACTATGAGATAATACTTGTTCTAAGTTGTTAAGCACGGGCATAATTTGCACACAGTAATAGATTACTAATATATTTAATAAAATCAAGAACTACTTTTGGAAACATACTGAGGGATATAACACCGAGTTTCCAAACAATTAAGAGCTATGAGAAAAATATGTATTTTCTATAGAGACAAGGCTAAATTCCATTAGGTACTGGATAAACACTTTAAAGGTTTAATAGAGAACAAAGGTTATCTACTTTTGGGAAGCAGAATGGGAAGTTCTGCTTCTATCCATGATGAACTAGATAATCTGGATGACCTCTGTACTAAAGACAAGTAGAAAAGCATACAAAACATGGAGAACCAACGAAATAGTAAAGAAAAACCAACTTGTCAAGGGAAAGACACAGGCCTAAGGAGGTAAACCTGATATTTGGGGTTGTTTTCTCCCATAGGTGTTTACTGATTCTAGAAGGGTGGCTGAGCAGTCAAGCAGTGCTTTTGACAGTCTTTCAGTGACATGAGGATAGAAAGTGCTACTGAGAGCCTGCTAACAGAGTGGGGCACAGTGAATCACTTTGCTTTGGGTTAAGATTTCCAAGGGTTATACACTTGAAATAAAGGTGAACTGGAAGAAGCCAAGCCCCTGGATGGACTGTAGATCACCTCAAAAACTGAACATGGACTATAGTGATTCCAGATTTCTAATGGCTGCAGACATCTGAGAAAAGAAAATTAAAACATATTCTTGGCAGGAATATAGTCATCTGTCTGAATAATATAGCTAGCTATTTGAACACAAACATCATGTATATAAGGAGTTAAGACAATATAAAATGAAAGCTAGAAATACTACGTAACAGTAAAAGAACTAATCTCTAAATTTAGTAATCAAGCTTACAATATTCAAGAAGACAAAAGACAAAGTAAAAAACTGGAAGAAATTTTAAAATAACAATAATGAACGACTCTAGAAGCAAAACCTACAAAACCCAATACATTGAGTTTGATTACAGATTACACTTTACATGTAACTGAAGAGAAAATTAATGAACTGTAAGAGAAGTCATAAAATTAAAGGAACAGCACAGGAGACAAAGGGTACAGAAAAAGAAGATCTAACACATAAAATTAGGTTTAGAAAGGAGAGGTAGGTACAAAAACAGTATTTGAGGAGAAATGGCTGAGAAATCACACAATTAAAGAAAACATACTGATCCATGAAAATCTAAGAACTTCAAGAAGTTTAAATCAAAATAAAAGCAAACCTTGCCCAACAACAAAGAAATAATATTAGAGAAAATAAAATCGGACTACCATTAAATGACCAATGCAGAAACTACACTTGACTTCAGTAGAAAACATTACAAATAGAAGGAAAATAAAATGTTTAGAATCCAAAGAAGACACTGCTGCTAATTAGTGACTTAATGTGAGATAACAGTTAATCCTCGAGCTTAACAAAGAATATAAGAAAATTAAAACTGAGAAAACAGGGCACCAGCAGACCTTCACTGAAGAGAAATATAAGAAGTGTTCTTAGGGTGATCTCACGTGGGTGGTCAGACATGCAGTAAAAAATGAAATAAAGCAAAATATGTAGAAGATGAACAAATAAGATGATCTTAACTGAATATAGAGTATACAAAATAATGATATCTTGTAGAAGAGGAGCTAAGTAGAGTTAATCTTTAAGGATTTTGTAGTAATCTTAAAAGTAGCTATTAAAAAATAGTAAAACAGTATATAAATTCCAAGTACTATATATAACAGAGGACTAAATAATAAATATGATCCCCAAACAGGCAAAAACAAGAGAAAAAGACACACAGAACAGGTGGCACAAATAGATGGTAGACTTAAAACCAAATATGTCAGTAACTACTTTTAAAAAGAAATGTACTGAATATTCCAACTAAAATTAAAGGTTGTCAAAGATTAGATAAAAAAAGCAAAAATCAACTAAATAGTGTTTTAAAAAGATAAATGTAAAAATATGAGAATACAAAAAACACTGGAAATAGAACTGATTTTTCTCAAAAGTCTCTATCACAAATGACAGAAGAGTACAAAGGCCTCATTTGAATTAGATTACTGCACTAGCTCTGGGTAAGGAAACAATGGACTAGGATGGACAGTAAGAAGAAGTGTCTATGTTTCAGAACCCGGGAGATTTACTAATGAAATGAGCACTGAGAGTTGGACTTTTGATCTGTAGGAAAACAAAATGTTCCTTTATCTACTGAATAAAAAGGTTTGCTTACGCACTTATCGCACATGCCCCACACAGCAGGCTTACCACAGGGCATGCACCATTTTCTTCAGCAGAGAGAAAAAACTATCAAAGAGGGAAATATTTTAATGAAATGATACCATAGATTACACTTCACCTGTGAAATAAGCAATTAGAAATGTACTTACAAAATGACTGTATTTAGAATCAAATAAATGCATACATAAAGGTATAAAGATTTCAGTTTTGTTCTACCTCTCTGATGGGTCAGCCTTAACATCTGGAAGGCAACTGGTGAAAATCTATGCCTAAGAATAATTAAAATCACTTCTCAATAGGATACTGGTTAATACACTGGAAAGGCAAGAGAAATGATGCTGTTAGGAAGGCATGAATTTTAACTAATCACTAGAGCACTAAAACAGAAAACAAAACTTGGTAATGGAAAAACAGAATTCCTTCCCCTACCTAAAACCAATATGCGAACTATACTGGATTGTAAATTTGGATAAAGGCTACAATTTTAGATATACCTTATTTGGAAAATGTTAGCTATCTTCGTCTTTTCAAAGATTGCAATTAAAATTGAACCAAAGCCTACCCTTAACAAGTACCTTTTACCACTGCCATTTTTTTTTCTATAAAATCTGTTTTTTATTTTCAAAAGTTGAGTAAGAACATCAAAAATAATACTACATACGTCATAAGCTAGTGAATCCGCTTCATTGGCCACAGTGAGGCCTGCTAATTCTCCAAGTCCCAGTTCACTTTCAAGGGCTTCATCTGCTCCCATAATGAATGACTTCCCAGAAGAAGGAGGAAACGTCAGGGCTTCCACTGAATGGGGAAGACAAAGGAAATGACAACAGAAAAAAATCTCTTAAAAGAGTCAATCAGTAGTCTCATATGCTTGTATTAAACTTTTTTTTTCTTATTTGTAAGTTTAAGGCATTGTATTAAATTTCTTACAAAGATATATGTACATTTAACTATTCTAATATGCTTTTAAACACAACAAAATTCAGTGAGCTGAAAATCTTGAGTTGATTGCTTCTGTCATATCTTCTCAACAGCTGAAGGCATAATCTAACTAGGAAACTGAAACAGGAAACAAATCTAATAATCTATTATCCTTTCTTTTTTTTAACTATATAGAAAAAAGGCATGAACAAAGTAGTTTTCCCGTTTGATATTTCATGTTAATAATTGCCCAATACTTCCCATCAATTACTAAAAATACATAAGGAATACTTCTGAACACTGCCAATCTCATTCTAAATAAAACTAATTCTATAACCTAGACCACAGAAATCCGCCCTCCCACCTGCACCAGGGATCAAACTCACGACCTCGCGTTTGCCAGGTAGTCATGTATGCCACTGAGCTAAATCCCCAGCCCTTGTTTTTCTTTTTCTTTTTTTTTTTAAGATAGGGTCTTGCTATGCTGTTCAGGCTGGCCTTGAGCTCACTTTGTAGCCCAGGCTGGTCTTGAACTCGCAACAATCCTCCTGTCTCAGCCTCCTGAGTGCTGGGATTACAAGCGTGCACCACCAGGCCTGGCTAGAAATTTTCAAATAAAAATGATTTTAAAAGGTCACGTATGATGGTGCATGTTTATAATCCCAGCACTCAGAAGGCCGAGGCAGGAGGATCACAGCAAATTCGAGGCCAGCTTGAACTGCATCGTGAAACCCTGTCTCAAAAAGGCAAAAAACCCAAAAAAGATTAAAAATATAAACTATGTCTGAGGCAAAATTACTAAAATATACAGTATTAAAAGTTAGGATTAATTCTAGGAGGAAGGGAAGGGACAATGATCAGAAAGAAGGCAACACAGATGTTGGGCATGGTGGTAAACACCTGTAATTTCAGCACTTGGGAAGCCTGGGCTAAACAAGTGCAAGGCAAGCCTGCACTACAAAGTGAGACACTGTCTCAAAATGTAAAAAAAAAAAAAAAAAAAAACAAAGAGGAAGAGGAAAAGGAAGAAAAAGAAGACAAAGAAGGCAGCAACAAAAAAAAAAAAAGAAGAAGAAGAAGAAGAAGGCGGCAACACAGGCAGGACTCCTAAGGCCTTAGTAATGTTCTACTTTTTAACCCAGGGATGTTGGCATAGGTGGGTGATAACTTTGACTCTGTGATAATTCAGTGAGCTAGACCCTTATAATTTCAGCACTTTCTGTAAGTATATTTTATTTCATTAAGCAATTTTTTAAACTCCACTTGAATACTTTCATTAGGTGCTATGTTTCAAGATGCAGTTTCATTTTATAGTCAACTTGAATATTCTTGCTTTAACTCTGAAAATGGCAATTCAATTACTTCAACAACTATCATATGCCAGATGTTGTGGTATACGCCTATAATCCCAGCATGTGAAAGGCTGAGGCAAGAGGATCTCTGTGAGTTTTAGGCCAGCCTGGGCTATATAGTGAGTTTGATCAAGGTCAGCCTGAACTACATAGTGAGACTGTGTCTCAAAATAAAAAACCCAAAACAACTGTCATACAAGAACCAGTTAAAAGCCAAATTAAAGTAGATATTTATGTGGTTGATAATAAAATGTCACTCTTTGTAAATGAAAATTCTGACAGAGATATCTATGAACTATTTTCTAGATGTGGTTACTTTCCTGATTGATTACAAACATTTATGAGTCAATTAAGTGAATTTAATAGCTCAAACTCAGCTTCTACTAGAGGTAAATATAAGTGTATATTCTAAGACATTATTAAGCCACTGTACCATATAGCTACATAAATGAAAACTGATTTACCTAAAATGCCATATGTCACATGAGAAATCCTCTACACATTTACTGATATATAACAGGGGTTTTTAAAGTTAGAATAGCAATTTTCAGGCCAAAATTTCAAACAAATGACTTCTGATGCTAGGACTTCATAGGTGATTTATTTTATTTGATTTATTTTCATTCTAACACTTAACGATAACTTTGTTCAGATGTGAGATTAAAACGACTCCAAAAGAAAATGCTAAAATTCCCAGGACTGATCATACAGAAAGCATGAGCCAATTTTAATTAATCAGTACTCTAGAAATGGCTTCCTAAAACCTGAAAACAAGGAAGACAATAAATACCTCCTTACACACCAATGGGTGGTCAACTTACTGGATGGCAACTGTGAGAATCAATGTCACTCATTCTCTACAGCCTTAGAATTTACAATCTTATAACTAAAAATTACAGGCCATAATCAGTTTTTATAAAATTATTTAACTGTCTCTTAAATATGACACTGTAAAGTAACGCAAGTAGAGAGCACACGTAGGCTACAGACAATTCTTCTGAAAGTGAACTGGAGAACAAGTAACACCAATCACAGGCAATTAAATATTCAACCTATTTCTCTCCTCTCCTGTATTCTCTTTCCCTTGGCCCCTGCTGCCACCACCCCATCTTGTCTGTCTCTCTCTACTGGGGATAGAGCCCCAGACCTGTGCATATGAAGCCAGAGCTCTACAGCTCAGATACACTCACATTCCCAGCCCTATGTATGATATTTAAGCATAAAACAAAATAGAGTTAATTTATAAGATGACTATAACTATATAAAAAGTATATGCATGAAGACAGGGACTGAAAAGGAAGGAAACAAAGGAAACAGTAAATGTGACTTTACTTTCAGGTGACTTTTCCCTTTTATTTATCAATGAGAAACTGCTTAAATAAAATATTTATGTAAATATCAAAGTAAACATTTTCTAACTGTATGTAGACTTAAATTTCACCATGTTGAAATGGTACATGTAGGACCTACTACATGAGCATCTATGAAGCTACAGAATATTTTACATGAGAATTTAGAGTTGTCTTTTTTGAAGTTTATGCTATTTCCAAAGTCATAAAGACTGAGTTAGAATCAATCGTCCTTGAATGTAAGAAAGTTTATACTTGGAGAATACCATGCAGATCACACATTTGCAGAGGAAAAGTATCTCTACTATAGGACAGTCCTTTCTAATGACTGAATTTACGGCTGTATGTCCAAGCGCTTTCTGTTCTCCAAGAAGTCCTATATAGTTACCTTCATCTGCCCTATTAATTTCGTGCTCAGGAAGCCTCGAACTGCTGGGCCTAGAAGGTGAACCCATAGACGGCTGCAATGAAGGAAGTTCATCAACATCTCTCAAATTAGCAAGCATATCTTGTAGTTTGGACCTATTGGGCCCTAGCCAAAAAAAAAAAAAAAAAAAAAAAAAAAGGGAGGAAGGGGGAACAAAAAAAAGAGGAAAACAGATTATACAACTGCATCAAAATGGTTATTTTACATAGGTCTATGCTTACTGTTGAACATATCCTAGCCCACTAATTAATAAGAAGCATATTCAGTTTTTAAATTTTAAAGCTGATTATTTCTTAAAAAGAACTGCATCTTATATATATTTTATAAATTAAGCTAATGGAATCCTTATTTGCATGAAAAAGAACACAAACATCCTACTTGAACCACTGAAGGTCGTATTACTCTATAATCAAACCAGTGAATATCTGAAATGAAGACAGACAGATTGTGAACCTACTATAAACTGAATTAAACAGTAACATCCCTGGTTTAATTTGCATTCATTGCCTTACACTGTGAAGCTGTGACACCCAAAGTGAAATCTCGTGTCCTGCCAATTACTTACCTGAGCTTTGATTCTTCATTCTCCCACATCCCTGTTTTGACTGTTTTATATAGGATAGAGGCTGAAACAGATCTTCGGTAGTTTTTCCTGTTACAAGTTTAATTAAGAATGGGAAAAATCTTACCCATAGTCCATTATACTTTTTTTTCCTACACCAGCAAAGAATACAACTATTTCTAAACAATTTTAACTAACGCTTTTAAATTTCATGATACACAATTTGACTGGAAATATTTCTACACCAATCTTTTCCGATGAGCAAGAGTTCCATTAAAATATATAGTTACACTAGCTTATAAATTAGTGTGTTGTATATCAATTCAAAGCTTTACTTCAGTTCTCTCTCTCTTTTTTTTCCTTAAGAGTCAGAAAATGTACTGGGGAATAGGAAAAGCTCCTGAAGGGGTCCCAAATGAGCTGCTCCACTTCTCTTTTTAATCATACATTTTCATTTGTTTCTATACTGCTATTTTATACAGACAACAAGAACTAAAATGACTAAAAATGAAATAAAAGTATGCTAAGTTTTACTCTACATTCCCCCTATGTTCACTGAAAGACATTAAAATTTCGACCCCAGAGTCATTTTTCTTCTCTGCACTAAAAAAACAACATGCTATATACCTGAAAAAAAGATCATAATTCCCAGATTCAGGGAACCCACTTACTTCTATTAGTAGGAATATTTTTCCAGTCAAATGGTGCGGTTTTTAGATTTAGCACTAAATTCCTACTACAGGTATATGTCTCAATATTTGACAAGAACTGATAATACAGTAGTAAGAGTAGATGAATTTACATCTAGCTGTCTTCCCAATCAAAAGATCTTTACATTTCAAGATACTCATTTTTTATAGCATAGTGACCTAAAGAAACATATCAATATTAAGTTAATACGGAAATTATTCTTCATGTATGATACACAAATTTTCCTCAAAAATTTCATTTTAACTGGTTTGGTCATGACTCCAGAAAGTCATGACATATCATGCCTCAGTATATTTGTTAGGATTAAAATTCTTATCAGTGAATAAAAGATATAAAATGTTTCCATATTTTAATATTAAATCCTCATGATTTAATCTACATGATAGCAATAAATGATATCATTTTTAGTTATTGTTGAGACTATGCAAACATTAATAATGGATACTTTTTATTGAATCAAGCCAAACATTTATAAATTCTAAGATATTTTAAATAAAAATGTTACTGTTTTTAAGAACTGCCAAGTTGTAAAACAATGCCCTAAAAACAGGAATGACTGATCTTTGATCAGTTTCAAAAATCACCAAAAATAGAAGGGGAGGGGGAGCATATCTTTTGCAATTTATAAATTCATTTCTCCTTAAGTTTAGATTTCAATCTTGCTTTATACTACTTTCATATCTCAAAGAATGATATCCCTATTGCTATATAAAGAAGGTCCACGTTTGTATTGTTAATGAGGGTGGACGTTATGAGGAGGTAGTTTAGATTTGCACTCCTAAAAATGTGTAAGATTGTTTTTAAGGATGTTTTGAAAGTTTTGTATTTCCATTTTATGTGCTTAACTAAATCTAAACTTTTCATTTGTGTAATGAGGTATATGATTCACAGGGCTAGAAATGTTATTTTGGCTTTTTTTTTTATATAGCACATTTTATTGAAAAAATGTAATTGGTAGTACTGCTATAAATTAAATTGGCCAAAACTTCTAAATTGAAAACAAATGCTTTTGAAAGCTATGTACTTGACACTGTGCCCTGTATAGCATATAGTGATGAGAGCAAATGAACTGTGTTGTAAACATGTAGAATATTCAGGGGTAGAAATTAACTTCTTTTTGTCCCCAAGATCTAAAATTATAAGCAATAATTTTGTGGACTGTCAAGAGGGGGTCACACTAGATAAGATTTATAAATTGCCACTAGATATAAACATCATTGTAACTAAGGATATATGCTTTTAAAAATAAACTTAGCAGTATGTTTGAATGCACAGCCCAACAGCCTCGTAGAGCTTTAAATATGTTACTGGAATATATAGATTTTCTTAAGGTTCATAATCAAATGCCAATCATTTAATTTCAACCCCTGAGAGCAGGTGAAAAGGAAAAAAAATGAGGAGCAGAAATGAAAAAGAGTAAGTAGTTTTAGGAAAACATTGAAAAAAACTTCAGAGATGTAAAATAGGTGAGATTTATGATTTACAGATACAATGTTTTCCACTTACTCTTCACCCCCTTTTTCCCCTTTCTCTCCTTTTTGTATTGTTCCTTGAGTTTGGTAATTACTCCCTGGTCCACATTCCAGGCTTCAGGCATGAGACACTGGTCTTCCTTTTCTAAACAGAGTGAAACAAATGAAAACAGCCTTTTTCAATGAAGTATCAATCACACTAACACATCTGAAAGATACAACAATGATTTTCTTCACAACACCACTAGCTAAAAATAAATGTCATTATTTATCAGATACATAAATGAACAAAGTTAACAGCTAAGAAAAAAGGACTATCAGATATATAAATAACAAAAATAAAACAGAAAAAATGATCATGTTTCTAATTAATACATTTCCCTTGAAAGAGATATAAAAACCTAGAAATAATTTCAATGACTTTGAATAAATTAAGCGCAAAGATTTTTTATTTTTTCCTTTTGTCTTTTTGAGACAGGGTTTTGCTACGCAGTTCTGGATGGCCTTGAACTCATTTTGTAGCCCAGACTAGCTTGAACTCACAGTGATCCTCCTGTGTGCTGAAATTACAGGCTTGTACCACCATGCCTATCCCCAGAACACATTTAAAGAATCGTTCATTTTCTGAATTTTATTAGTAAAACTCATAAAAAACTCTCCATATTAATTTATGTGATGAGAAGAGATTATTACTAAGAGATTATACAAAATAGTCACCAATGATCTTTTCATTTAAAGTGTTTTATACTTTTGTGTGTTCACCAACAAACGGTCATTTTTATTTTACTTGCTTTATAAATAGCATTTTGTAAATCTTAACCTTCTATTAAAATTTAAAACAATTTAAATGACATATTAGTTTATAAGTGTTATGGTTTGCATCTAGATGTCCCCCCAAAGCCTCATGCAGTTATAGGGGCAGGTTTCTAGAGTTTGTGATTGATTCATGGTCCAATGCTGGGATTATGGGTGTGAGTGCTACAACCACACTGGGGAGGGTAGCCTGTATAAAATATAAGGGAGGGAAACAGGCTTGCTCTTTCTCTCTCTCTCCTTCCCTTTTCGCACTCCTCCCCTCCTTGCTTTCATTACTTATGCTGTTTTCTGCCACCATGAACTATTGCTCCCCTACCATGCCACCCTGCCTTGGAGCCGTATGATTATGGACTGAAACTTCCACAAACTGTGAGTTAAATAAATCAATCCTTCCTTCATTTTGGGCATCAGGTATTTTGTCTCAGCAACAAAAGTAACCAAGGCAATAAGGAAATTCAATAATTATCATTTTAGAAAAATTTATATATTTTATATTACTATAAAATAATATACTATATAATGCTGCAAACATGTGAGCTCAGAACACTAGTTTGAATATAAGATTTGAATATCCAACCACATAGTCTACATGTCCACTGAGAAGTCTAATACTGTAGGTATCTCAAAACCAAACATGCAAAACCAAATTCCAAACCTCCCTCCGCATCAAACTATCCATCTACATTTAACAGTGATTCAGTATCTCCATTTGTTCAGCACAAAACCCTTTCTTTGCCACTCCACATCAAATATTTTAGGAACACTTTCTCTATGTTCAAAATTCTTCCAGAGTCTGATTTCTCATTATATCAACAATTTCTCTGACTACAATGATCTCTTGCTAGAATTACTGTAGGAACTACTGTCCCTCCCACCTCAAGTCTGTTGTCAACAGTTCTCTGGCCAGTCTATTCTCAGCATAGGAGTCAGAGAGTAATGCTTTAAAGTCAGATCTCCTCAGCCTTCTGCTCAGACCCTTCATATGTCTCCCTAGCTCCTCAAGGATAAACATGGCCCTATATAATCTGGCCATTTCTTATTATAGTTCCCCTAAAATCATTCTGCTCCAGCCACTCTGGCTTTCTTGATCCCCTTAAGCAAGCCAAGGCTGGTCACTATGTTACGGCATTTGCTTTGGTTTTCTTCTGCCTTCCTCAGATACCGTATGGCCAATTCCCTCATCAACTTAAGTCTTTTGCTCAAATTTTACCCTCACAGTGGGGCTTACTCTAGCCACCCTAATTTAAACTGTAACCTGCCCTTGCCACCCCAGCCTTCCCTTTCTCCCTTGTCCTGTTCTACTCTTTCTATTTTCCATAGCATTTATCACCCTTTGACATGCTGCATCATTATATTTAGTGTTTACTGCCTCATTTAGTAGACTGTGAGCAACAAAAGACTAGAATCTTCCTGTAAAAGACTTGGCACATAGGAAACACTTAATCAATGTTTGTTGAATGCATGTTAGAATTAACTGAAATGAATCAGAATAAGCACACACCTATTTTTTTAATAATTTAAGTTTTAGTCCAGTACACAACTTTTTTTTTAAACTTCTGAATATAACACTATCAAAAACAATTTTTTAAAACATAGCTGGGCATGGTATCACATGCCCGTAATCATCCCAGCACTTGGGAGGCTGAGGCAGGAGGATCACAAGTTCAAGGTCAGTTGGAACTACATAGAGACACACTGTCACAAAACAAAACCACACCAAGCCCTCAATATTTTAATATACTTAATTACAGTCTATCGACAGTAGAAATAGTCTATTTTTCCAGAAGGATTTAACAATTAAAACTGTTAGTTTTCACTAATCAAGTCTTAATAATACATTCAACAAGGTGCCTTTTGGATTCTGGAATGTCTTTTGAAGCAAAAAGTTGGTTTTATCATAATCATAATAGACTCATAACATTAGCAATGGAAGTGTTAGCAAAACTTATCTACTTGCCAGAAACTAGCCAGACTCTTATCGGAAGCATTCTTACTCTTTTCTGAAAGTGGAATTAACAAAAAATGGAGGGAACACTTAAAATGGCTTAAATGCTCATTCAACTAGACAAATACTTTGTAAATTCATTCAAAGGTCAGTGCTTTGAATACAAATTATAGTCATTAAAAACACAGAAGGCCAAACTGATGGTAAACAAACTTCCAGTTAACTGAGAGCTTCCATTAGTCATACTCAGTAAAAGATCTAGCACACTATTAAAGAGTATGACAACTCAGATATGAGAAGTCACCTATGTTTTCACTAGCTAACACACAGCTGGTTAGGTTAAAATGTACAGCCTTGAATACTGTTATACCCTGGGCCATTACTCACATGTTAAAGTAAAGAAGTTACACAACAAAGAGTACAGCCATCTTTCCTGTTTACTGGACTTCTGAAAAATCAATCCCAAGTATTCCCCCAGTAAGACTCAGAACAAAAAGGGCTAATATTCATGTAGAGGCACAATTCGCTGACTAATATCCATGTAGAAGTACAATTTCTCAGAGAAAGATCTCAGGGAGGCACAGTTGAATTTACTGGTTCTATTCCTTTACTGCTGGTATTGATGTCTAAAATTCCTGAGTAACTTAATATATATGCTTAGTAGAGAGTAAGACAGACAAGTGACCTATTGCACTTTAATTCTCTTTAGTTTCCCAATTTTGTTCTTTTAAAACAAGTCTCTAGGCAGCCACTGTAAAAACCGACCCAACCCAACCTAGATAGCCACTGTATTCTTCATATTCTTTAGTATAATTATTTCAATTCAATGAAAAGGAAAAGTAGCGGCACTGGTGCCATGACAGTCCCTGAAAGTAAGATCTCAAAGAACTGAGCATATGTAATGATAACAAATCTAAGTGATTTAGGGAAAAGTAAAGGCAGATGAAAAATCTGTGTCATGTGGTTATAAGTTATCCTAATAAATATTATCACTGTACCAGAACATTAGTTTTTAATGAATCTGGGATGAATCAACCTATCAACTGGCTTAGAAAGTATTTTCAAATGACTCTAAGGGACAGTAAAAATTAAGCTGCATTTAGATGTACAATCAGTTCTTTCCTCTCATAAAAAGTTTCAATACAAGCTCTTATGGTTAATACATTATGTCAACTTGAGAAGTTTAGAAGTTTAACTGAGAGACTCAGCAGGGAGCCAGGGTTCTTCTTACTTTGTAAATATCCTCATCCTGTGCAAAGGAAGGCAAGGACATTTTGTGAGTGTTACACCTACCCTGAAGGTTTGGGGGGGCGGTGGGCCATGTACAATTTAAAGGTAGAGAAGAGGCTTGTTTGCTTTTTTGCCCTGGCTGCTGCCTTGAAGTGTTGCCCCAGTGCCAGGCCACCCTGCCTTGGAGCCAGCTGACTATGGATTGAAATCTCCAGGAAACTGTAAGCTAAATAAACCTTTCCTTGTTTCACTTTGGGTGTCACGTGTTTTGTCCCAGCAACAAGAAAAGTAACCAAGACACAAGCCATGTAATAGTAATTTGCACTAGTGACTTGCTTAATATCTCAACAGGAAAAGTTAGTACAAAATTTAACAAATATCTCTAACATTATAATGATTTCTAGCAAATTAGGGAAGCTGAAGTCTAGTTTGAACCCAAAAGAGAAAAGTCAGTCATGTTTACCTCTTCTAACCTTGCATTATCGAGCTTGTTCAAAATTTAAAAGAAACAACATTTGTCTCCCTGAGGTGATCACAAAATAATTTCCATTGTACAGTTTTTTGGGTGGTATATTAAAAATATTAGACATTTTCCCCACACTTACCCAAGAGAGCCTTTTTATCTGTTACTACATGATCAAGCATGTGTGGGGGAAAAATTTGAACAAAATTTTTAACACGTTAGAAAAGGACAATTATTTTATTTTTTCCTATGGCTTTAGAATTCTTTTATATTTCCTTCAGAGAAGAAATACATAAACAGTAGAATTTAAATCAGTATTTTAAACTTAAGTACAATTTGTGTTTAGTTTTTGAGAATATATTGAAATCACTATTTAAAATAGCTGCTTAAGCCAGGCCTGGTGGCGCAGGCCTGTAATCCCAGCACTCGGGAGGCTGAGGCAGGAGGATTGTTGTGAGTTTGAGCCAGCCTGAGCTACAAAGTGAGCTCAAGGAAAGCCTGAATGGCATAGTGAGACCCTGTCTGAAAAAGACAAGGGCTGGGGATTTAGCTCAGCAGCCTAAGCACCTGCCTGGTAAGTGTGAGGTCGTGAGTTCAATCCCTGGTATCACAAAAAATAAATAAATAAAATAAAATAACTGTTTAAATAAAAGCAAATAAAATGTTCTTTTTATATTGTATCCACATTTAAATAATAATTCTACAGAACAATTTTGTCATAATTAAAGCCCCCTTTGTCTTTTTTTTTTTTAAAGAAAACAAGACAAAACAAAACAAAACAGAATAGTCAAACACAACCAAGCATTTCAGAACAGAACACTGCAAGCAATACAGGTCTTCAAAACATAACAACAGAAGATTAACACTGGTTACCCTAGTGTCTCTTGCCTTCTTCGAAATGGGTGTTCATACATTCACACACAATAAACTCAAACAAAACAAAATAATATAAAACCAGATAAAACAAAAGAGTGAAAGCATTGCAGGCCTTCAAATCAGACAACAAGAAACCAACAATGGCTACTTTAATGTCCCCTGTTTTCTTTAAAAGAGCTGTTTCTATCTTCTCACATATTGCAATCGAATAGTGGAAAAGAGACTTAAACCAATCAAATCAAAGAATAAAACACCACTGGACTTCAGAACCTTTCCCCCATACTTATCAGAAATTTTGTGTCTTATTGAGTCTTCCAGTTTCTTACACTATGGAGATGATGCGGTGTTTACACATGTGAGTTTGGTTTATTTCACTTATAAGTATAAAGTCCCCTTTATCTTTATGGACAAAGTATTAACTTAAAAGAGTATCTATTTCAAATAAGAAACCACTGATTCTATTCCCCGCACCCCTCAACACTGGGGATTCAACCCAGGGCCTTTGTACTGAGCTGTATCTGTTTTTTGATTTTGAGACAGGATCTCTCTAAGTTACTAAATTGCCCAGGCTGGGCTTGAACTTGCAATGTGCTCGCCTCAGCCTCCCAGAGTGCTGGGATTATAGCCCTGCACCGTCATGCCTAGTTACACTGATTCATTTTTTGAGAAGACTGAGTGGAAATTTTTATAAAGATAAAGTAATATTAAAATAATTAGCAACATTACATTCTTTTAATAAATACTTGTGTGTGTGTGTGTGTGTGTGTGTATATGTATGTATTAGGCCCTCTCTTTTTCTTACTGATTAATAATATATATGTGTCAGACAAAATTGATCACTTTTGAAGAATGTATCACAATCTTATGATGTTGACAGTACAAATGATTTTCTAAACTAGAAGAATGTTCTGCACTATAAGAAGTTTTCCCAAAGTATTTGTTTTAAATTCTAATTAGAAGTTTAAAATATTAGATTCAAGTTGGGCCTAGAGTGGTGCACACCTGTAATCCCAGCACTAGGGAGGCTGAGGCAGAAAGACTGTTGAGAGTTTGAGACAGCCTGGGCTACAAAGTGAGCTCAAGGCCAGCCTGAATGGCATAGTGAGACCCTGTCTCAAAAAGACAAGGGCTGGGGATCTAGCTCAGTGGCCTAAGCGCCTGCATGGCAAGTGCAAGGTCATAAGTTCGAATATTAGATTCATTTACAGCAATGTGAGAGAAGGAAAAAACCATTTCTATATAATCGTCAAAACCTGAACTGGAATGAATAACTACAATTTTCTATCTATAATTTTCATATATAGTTTCCCTAAAAACTTAATCTGCAGATGAACTGTCCAGCAGAAAACAAAATACATGTTTTATTTTGAATTCATTTCATAATCTATTGCTCATATTGGAAAAAAAAAAAAGTGGTAGTGCATGACTATAATCTTCCCTGACACACTTATTATAAGCACTCAGGAAGCTGAGGCAGGAGGATAAGCAAGAGTTGAAGGCCAACCTAAACTACATATCCAGACCCTGTCTTCCAAACCAAACCAAACCAAAGAATAAGTTACACCCTGAATAAAAGGTGACATAGTAAAAATTCACTGTATGTTCAATATTTCAACAACATAGCTCTTGAAGACACTGTCATTCTGACAAAACATTAACTTTTTTTGTTTACTTAAATTTCTGGACGAATCCAGTATGCTTCCTTACCCCAATCTGTTCCATCGCCTGCACTTCTAGATTCATTGTCTCCTTCTTCTGATGTAACCAAGAAGTCAAACTCCTTTAGGGCTTCTTTTGTAGCTCGATCTTCACTGCTATCAGGCAATACCTTTTTCCTAACAATCTAAGAAAAAACGTATTAAATTAAAACATTAGAAGATATTATGAACTAGATGTGGTGGCGCATGCCTATAATCCCAGCATTCAGAAGGCTAAGGCAGGAGGATGGATATGAGTTTGAGGCCAGCCTGGGCTACACAGTAAGTTCAAGGCCAGTAGCCCTAAGTTGCTAAACTGCTCTGTCTAAAAAAAAACATGGATTCTATTGAAAAAGGAAACAGAATACATTTACCATTAAATGCGAAAGGCAATTAATTCAAGTATTTTCTTCAGAAAGTACATATATCTTTGTTGTACCAAATTAAATGTATTTCCTAATTCAGTGAAAAACACAGATATTATTTTCAAAAGACATACATTACACATTTTAAAGTAGTAATTTAAATTTTGTCCAATGGTATGCTGGCTTATTTTTTGTTGCTTTTGTTTTGGGTTTTTTTCCTGGGGGGAAGGTGTTGAGACAGGATCTTGCTATGTAGTTCAAACTGGCTCTGAAATTACTCTGTAGCCCAGGCTGGCCTCAAACTCGAGGTCAATCTCCTGCCTCAGCCTCCCAAATGCTAGGATTATAGGCCACACCTAGATCCGATTTGTTATAAGGAAATATATACCAAAATCACTGGAATACAAGACATGCATTTAAATTATAGGTAGATGACAAACTTCCTTGACACACTTATTACAAGAACCACAACCAAATCTTACATTTCCTGGATACAATCTGTGCTGTTTGTAGGCATTCTAATCTGTATCAAAGAGGATACATGTCATAAGACACAACAGTGTTTCCAGAATATAATCATGATGACTTTTAATATGATGTCACTGTCTCACAAAATCTAAAATCACAAAAGTTATATACTCGGAAACATCTGCCTTCAGATGTACTACAAGACACTTTGTTAGGTTCCCATTATTATTTTTACTGCCCTAACTTTGCATTGGCTTTCTCCAACTACTCTTTACATGTTCATTTGATTTGCTAAAATTCTGATCTTTTAAAGTGATATAACTTTGTCTTAAGTTACTTTTTTCTTGTTGAGACAAAATAGTTGATGCCCAAAATTAGGGAAGGAAAGGTTTATTTCTTAAAGTTGAGGAAGTTTTAGTCCATACTCAGCTGATTCCAAGGCAGGGTGGCGTGCTGTTCATGGTGGCTGCAAGCAGTAAGAGCAAACAGCGCAAAAAGCGGCAAGAGCAAACAGCACAAAGAGAGAAAAACGCACCTCCTTCCCAACCTTACAATGTATGTTGGCTCCACCCCTGGGCGGGTGCAACACTCACACCACCAATCCCAATACTAGACAACAACCAATCACAAACACTAGATTCAGCCACTTCTATGACTACATGAGGCTTGGGGGGCCACCTGGACACAAACCGTAACACTTAGATTTAACAGCAAATATGATATGGTTATTATGGCTCATTTTTATATTTTTAGAAATATATTATTACAAATGCAGTTAGAGTGTTAAAATCTAAGGCATGCCAAGTCATTTTTGAGACCAACATGCCAATGCTATTTATGAATTATATCTTTTCTGTCCACCTAACCAACACAAACCCAAAGAAATTAGGATCATGGTTCGTAGCTCTTGCTTCAGTAAAATGTACCGATATTTCAACTTCTCCAAACTTTCTGCACTTTATGTGAAATAGAATATAATGACCAGATCAAAGTTTATACTAGAACTTTTTGGAATGATTTAAAATTACAAAGTTTTAACAGACAGATCAATGAGATAAAATCAGAGTCCAAAATGGACATTAAGAGACAACAAACACCTGACTTGTATGACCCTGTTTTCTTTCTCATATCTGGTTATTACTTTTTCAGTCGTAGCACTTTTCATGTAAAATGACATATAACCAGGTGCAGTGGTGCATGCCTCTATTCCCAGCACTCAGGAGGCTGAGGTGGGAGGATCACTCAGAGTTGAAGGCCAGCTTGGACCATATAGTCACTTCAAGGTCAACCTAAACTACACAGCAAGACCATGTCAAACAACAACAAAGACATGCAGCCTCAGAAATTTTTTTCAACGTAGAACCCTAGGAAGCCACTACTAATGGAACAAAGTTAGCATCACAGATGAAATTCAACTGTCCCAATATATATACTGAGTAAGAGGGAACAAAGGTTATTTAATGATGTTAGAATGACTGGTTTAACTAATTGGAATATTTCATTAAAATCAGGAAATACTTCTATATCTATGTTAGCTCCTGGTCTAACATTAGCAAATGTACTAAACAAAAAAGTCTGCATGGCAGACTGTGAACAGAAATTGCATACATACCGAGTACGTACTGTTTTGTACATACTGACAAATATATCAACCTCAAAAAATAAAACAAAACCAAACAAGCATATCAACCTCTTCTAATTTTCCCCAAGCAGCTAGACTAAAGTATAAAAGTATCTCTGGGGCTGGGGGTCACACCTCAACGGCGTGGCACTTGCCTAGCCAGCGCAAGGTCCTGAGATACATTCCCAATTCCAAAAAAAAAAAAAAAAATTGCCAAACATACTCATTTATCTTGTAAGTTTTATCCCTCCTTCTCCCTGACCTAAGGGGTGCCAGCTATAATTTAGAGGGGCCATCACTGACATCTTGTAGATGAAGTCTTATTCTCACTGCCTGAACAAAGGCAGAGAAAAATCCAAAGATAGTCTGAAAAGAATTTTTTTTAAGTTTGTGTGTGATTTATTTCACTCAATATTTTATTTTCCAGGTGCATCTATTCTCCTACAAATGTCTCCAATTTATCATTCTTTATAGCCAAGTAGTATTCTATTATATATAGATACCACATTTTGTTCATCCAATCATTTGGTGATGGATATGCAGGCTGCTATAAACATTGGAATGCAAGTACCACTGCAGTATGTTGTTCTAAGTTCTTTGGGGGGAAAGATACCTAGCAGGAGAATAGCTGGGTCATAGGAATTTCTAATTTCAGTTCTTTGAGAAATTTCCATACCGGTTTCCATAATGGCTGATTTCCCACTAACAATACAAGAGGGTTCCTTTTTCATACAGCCTCGCCATCAACTGTTATTATTTGATTTCCATGATTGCCATTCTTTCTGGAGTAAGATGGCCTCTTAGAGTTGCTTTAATTTGCATTTGTCTAATGGCCAGAAATGTTGACCATTTGTAATTTTTTTTTCCTCTGAAATGTCTGTTTATTTTTCTAGGCCACTTCTTGATTGCATCTTTCATTTCAGAAGACTTTTTTTTTTTTTTGGTTCTTTGTATATTTTAAAAATTAATCCTGTCTAGGGATAGCTGGCAAAAAATTTTTCTCATTCTGTAGGATGTCTCTTCACTCTACTGATTGATTCTTTTACTATACTTTTAGTCTGATATAATACCATTTGTTGATTCTTGCTATTTCTTGAGCAACTGAGATTCTGTTCAGAAAATCCTTTCTCATATCTATGTCTTCAAGTGAAAACGCCTACTTTACCTTCCAGAAGGTTTAATATTTGTTTTAATGTTTAGATCTTTGATCCATATTTATTTTAATTTAGTATATGGTGAGAATATTCTGTCTCTTTCATCTCATCTTCAGGGACTCTAGGGAATCCAACTCTTATCCAGCTTGATATTATCCTAATGAATGCTAATATTGTGGTTTTTAATTTTCTTTCTCTTCAAGTTAAACAGTATCTACTAATCTACCTTCAAGTTCAGTGACCTTTTATTGTACAGTCTAAATGCTGTTATGCTTCTTCAGTATATTTTCTATTTAAAGATACCACATCTGTAGTTTTGACATTTCTATTTTCCTCCTAGTGTTTTAAGTGTCCCTGCTGACATTCTCAATGATTTCATTCATTGGTCCCCTTTTCTTCAAATCATGAAGAAATAAAGTATACTTCAAATGAAAAAATCATATAGCCCAGCCTAGCTTTGAACTGTGATGCTCCTGCCTCAGCCTCCCATATGTTGAAATTACAGACTTGTATTACCATGCCTAGCTCTGAGACAAAGCAGTATCCCGTTCTTCTATCACAGCATTTACTTCTTCTGCAGTCATTCTCTCTTTACACTCCTTGGTCTTATATTCTATCCACAATTATAGCTCCATTTTTCTGAACAGCTATCCCTGTGTCTGCATTGTTTATTCTGTTCAGTACTTCCTGCAATGTCACCTCATTTTCTTCAGGGTATTTTCCAGCATTTTTAGAGACATGATATGCGTGGCTCGTGCAATTGCTTCATCTCTCTCTTTGATGGCTACCTGCGGTCTACACATAATAGGTTCATCACGTTCCCTCTGTGTAAAACACACTTCAACTAGAGCTGTTGTCTTTTCAGCAATTTTAGCTTCCACTGCTTTTTCTTGGAGTTTCAGCTTAAGCTTTAAGTTTTTCTGTTCTTTATTTTCTCTAGTCAGTTTTCCTTGAAGCTTTTTATTGCTTGTTCTGAGTATATCCAATTCTTTTAGAAGAAATGCTACTGTCTCTTTATTTACAGCTGAAGTAACTTGATAAGGAATCATATATTCGTAATGTACATCATTCTTTCTATATTCCATAATGTTGCATTTTTCAGATGTCTCATCATCAGGATTAGGTCTGATGACCTCAAAACTCCTTATTCTCTGCACTGGCACTTGAATGTCTTCATTTATGACTATATTAACTAAATCACTGGGTTTCTGAATCAAGCTTCCCTCAGAATTCATAGCTAGTTGTGCATCTGTGTACTTTTATTTCTCCCTGTAGTGTCTCATTTAGTATCAACATGGGTTATACCTTTTGACCAGTCCTCCATTTGTACTTCTGTTCTTTTTTTGCTCTGGCAATGTCCCTGGTTTTTGTCTCAAGACTGAAGCTCACACAGCTAGAACCCTGCCTTCTTTAAAAAGTCCTCTAGTAAAGCTGTAGTAAGCGTCTTCTTTTCCAATTTTCTCTAAATAGGTTGATCTGGAATTGGTCATCTTTTTCTAAGTTCCTCATTTACTTTTGGATTAGCTGTGATGCGCCTGGCACTGCCCGGGGAGCAGATTCTACGCCTCTGCCTGGAGTTTCTCAGGTCCCAGGTGCCACCACAGCGTCAGCCAATGGCCGTCGGCTAGGAGCCTCTGGCAAGCATGTGCCTCCCCAACAACCGTGCACAGTGGATGCAGACACAAGTGAGAAGGGAGCTGTGGCCGGGCCAATGCGAGGGCCGCTGGGAGCAGAGGCCTAAAAAGATTTTTAACATCAGTTCTTACTAAATATATTAACACACAAAAGTAACTCAAGAAAAAAGTTTGTTTTTTTGGTAAGCTTATGCAAAATGAAGATAATAAGCAGTACGTTTGTCTCTGCAAACCACAATCTATCAAGAATCACGTGTGTGTGTGTGTGTGTGTGTGTGTGAGAGAGAGAGAGAGAGATTGAGGACTGAACTCAGGGTCTTTGTGATCTTCCTGCCTCAGCATGACAGAGTGCTGGGATGGGAAGCATGCACCACTACACGCCCAAGTGCATTTTTGTACTGTGACTAAAACAACAGTTAATGATTGTTAATTCTGTTAATTTTTCCTCCTAAAGTTCTTGAATGTGAAGACTAATATTGCTGTGAAGTTACCTTTCACTCTATTTGAAAATGATCACTTTTTTCTGTATGTATATAGTAATTTCAAGACCTTTCTTATACTGAACCAATTAGGAACACTGATAATGATGGTAAAGCAAAATGTGAAGAGGTTAACTGTGAAGGAGAAAATGTAGAGGGAGAAAATCATCCAGAATGTAATTCAAGGAATGAACTCAAGGAGGGCAAATTGAAAGGAGAAAACAAGCAGCTTTGAAGATATGGCGCCGAAAACACAACCAGCAGTTACTAAAGAGTCTTCTTGTTTTTGTATTTCCTTAAGTCAATCTACTGAAATGTTTTGACAAACAAAATAAAACAACAGTTTTAGAACCTGGATGTTCTATTCACATTTTAGTAGGATAATTTTTAGTCATTCTCTCTGAAATGCCATACATTTTCAAAGTAACACTCATTGTTACAGTTAGATTTTTAAAATCCTTTTGGTGTGTATCTGTAATATTAGACTATTACTGTGAAAATTAATGGAATATAATATCTAACTTAACAAAACTTAAATCCGGTTATTTGTTTAAAAATCTGGACTTTTCCTCAAAACTAATAGATTTTTGCATTTAGAATTTGAATGGACTCCGTGTCCATATCAAATGTTCCTTCTCTGTGTTGGCCACAGAATTGCTATGATCTGCATTAAATGGAGAATAGAATATTTATGAATTTGATTACTTAAAAAGAAACCAAATGCTTGGGAATTAGAAATCAAATGATTAGGTTATTGATAGAAATTTCTAGTCAGGTCATTTAAAATAGTTTCAGTAATCGGTTTATGGATTTTTAAAAATTTCAATTGACATATTCAATAAACTTACTGCACCATAATTAGAGCTATTTAGAACTGAGCCATCAACAAAGTATTTTGATGAAAAAAACTTAATACAATCATTCTATAGGAATCATTAGGAATTATATAATTTTCACGTAATTACAACAAAGAAAAAGTATTATAGAAAATCTAGGCTTTTTACTACAATAAATTAAGACACATGTTATTACTACTTGTTTAGAAAAGAGAATTTCTGAGTGACTATCTGAAGTTCAAATAATAACCATGGCAGGACTGTAGCAGAATAGTGGCCCAGGGAAACAGGAACCTGCCAGAGGTAATTTGAGAATCTCTTATGGAGTCCAGGAAACAAAGAGCATAAAAGAAACAGAGAAGTTACTCTTACAAAGCACCTTATAGTTGAACATACAATTTTCTTATATAGTATCTCTTCTGTTCCTCACAAAACCCTTCATGATAAAACAGGTACGTATTTATTAAAATCCTCATTTTAGAACTGAAAAACTAAGCTTGATGCATTAAAAAGTACAATTAGTGGTAGTCAGTCTGATGTTACTTTACTTTTCTTCCTATTCTCAAGTAAATGTGAAGAAGGAAATGCAAATATGTTCTGAAACAAAGCATGTCCCCAACCCTTTAAAAAAGGAGTGGGAGGAAGAAGAGGTAAAAGGGCAAAGAAAGGGAAAAGTGGAGACAAAGATAAAGGGATAGAGGGAAGGGACAAAGAGGGGAAGAAGGGAAGAAAATGTTGTGAAGAGAAGGAAGAAACAGTAATTTAGTGACATCGCTTATTTCAGGAAACTGCTAAAAAGACTGAAAAAAAATACAGAACAATTCTTAAAAACTCTGAAGAAATCAAATAGAAAAGTTCTGAAAGGCTAGAACTTGGCTGTCAAAGAAATCCTTTCAGACAAGAATCGATCACAGTTGATGCAAGTTGCTATCAGGTACCATGATGTGTTAGTTCTACTATCTCGCAGCATCCATTAACACTGCATTGTTAAAACACAATGCATTTATAGTAATTACCAACTCTGCAGATGTCTTGTTTAATGAATTTCACAAAGCGAAAATTTTTAAGAGAAAGCTACTACCCTTGAATCTGAAATCAATACTAAAAACTCTTTCCAGTTTCAAGAGCTTCCCCAAATGTATGGGGGGAAATGTTAAGGGTTTAGACTGGAGGACATAGATTATTTTAAAAGTATGCATTACGGTACCTACAAATATATTATCTGAGTTATCTACTTACTGTTGAAGTATCAATGACACTTTTCTCTCTTCCCTCAACATCATCATCTTCATCTTCATCGCTGAAATCTGTAGCTGCATTTTCAAGGAATTTGAAATTATCCAGCACGGAGGCAGAATCTGTTAACTCGGATTTTCTGGTTTAAAACACATACATCCTATTTAGTTCACCTTTTTTAACGTCAACATAAAAATAAACTCATGAAAAAATTTCACTGACTTCCCTTTGTATTGCAATATAATCCCCAAGTTATTTTACGATTTTCACAGATTCTCATTTATTAGAATTCTGTAGATTAACTGAAAAAGCAATACAGGAAACAGTTACTCTTTTACGTTATATACATTTATATTACCGGTAATTTAAACAATTCTCCTCTTAATTCAGTATTATTTTGATCCTTATACATCAACCTTAATGTATTTCTTTTTATAAAATAGAAAAAGAGAAAAAAGTTTTTTATTTTGTTTCAATTTTCCTCTATTTTTGCACAACTACTAAAGTAACTAATAAAGATGTCATTTTTCTCTAATACAATCTTGACTTCTTGCTAAACAGCTAAATAAGTAAAAAGAGCAAATGTATACAAAGTTTACTAGCATGCTAGTAAAAACAATATACCAGACAGTAATACAAGACTTTGTCTACTGATAAATCACTCATCTTTTAGAAATGACAGAATTTTCAAATTTAAGACTTGAATACATTTCCTGAAAATAAATTTAGTAAACCATTTCCTAATAGCCAGAATACAATTTCTCTCCAGCTCATTAGGATATGTTTTAGATAAGAAGGTATTTTCCTGAAAAAATACAGCCATAATTATAGACAACAATTTAAAAACAGATAAATATTATATTTTGAATCTGCTGAGAACTGTTTTTGGTTTTTTCTTTCATTCTCCATCCCTAGAGAAATTGTATACATTCAGAATATCCTTCTCTGTTTCAAAGTACTGACCAACCCAAAATATACACAATGGAATGGGTTGTTTTTTCTTTTGAAAGTCACTACTGAAGATTTCTTAAATGTATTCATTAAAAAAAAAAGAAAAAAGAAGAAAGTATGCATTATAGTTTCTCAAAAGATATATATTATGTACATTAACTTAATGAATTAATTCATTAGAAAAAAATACAAAGAGGAATAATGCCCACATGATCTATATCTATGAAAAGACTCTACTTTTTTTTATTTAGATACAAGTTAACGCATTCTTAATTATTAATAAATACTGCAAGAAGGCTCCAATGACATTAGTTTATAAAATTCCTATAGCATGATCCTTTACCTAGTCCTATAATTTCGGTTCATGTCCTAAATAAGAGGAACTATGTTCTCAGCAGAATATTTAGACAGTTCAATTAAAATCATTCTTTCAGCCTAAAACATAGTTTAAAATTAAGTAACACTGGATTTAGACTTTCACAGAATCGTTGGCTTTTCATTCAATTAATAATGTGGCAAATTTTTCCCAATAAAGGAGAATCTGTACTGAACTATTCATTTAAGAAGAATCCTATATAACTGTATAGTCTATGATCCAATAGAAAAATAAGAAATTTTCAACTAGTCTATCAATTACAATATATTAACACAGATATATATTTTACATCAAAGGAAACACGATTTACAGCATTATTATATAAATAAAACTGGCTAAGAAAAGGTTTACTTCTAAACCAGGCATGGTGCTGAACATCTGTAATCTCAGTATCCTGCAAGACTGAGGGAGGAAAATCCCAAATTTGAGCCTACCCTGGGCAACTGGTGAAAACTTGTTATAAAATAAAAATGCCTGGTGTTGTAGCGCAGTGCGAAGGCCCTAATTTCAATCTCCAGTACAAAACAAAAACAAAAACAAAAAAAGTTTATGTGCAAAGCATTTGGAGATATTTTTATAATTTCTAGGTTGCCAATAATAACAAAATTTCATTCATCTACATCTGCACTAAATTTTAAAAGAAGACCTTTCATTAGGTTTTAATAGCTGATTGGGCATCAAGACATTAAAATTCATGTTAAATATAAATGTCAAGCAAAACTATCCTACATAAAAATTATATTCTTGAATTAAAACAATCATACATGGTAACACCAAACCTTATGCTACCTTCTAAAAAAAACTTTAAACTTTTTATTAAGCTCAATTATAATTAAATTATTTCTGTATCATTACCTAAAAGTGTAACAACACCTTCAAAACCAAAAGTAGTAAGAATTAAATTTACAGCTAAAACACTTTGCATACAAAATACTTACCCAATCATTGCTGTCTCTTTAACTTCAGCCTCTGTGCCATTTATAACTGAGTCTTGGTTTTTGTCATCTTCCCTGTCAGTGACATCACTTGAAAAGCCCAACAAAGCACGGACTCTTTTGGATTTCACATCTAGAATAGTATCCGTGTAACCCACCTCCTGGAGATACCTGTGTGAAGAAGATCCTTACAATTCAGTCATGTAGGAATCAGTATTCTAAAATTTACTAGTATGTAAATAAAAGCATTTCTTCACATTTATTGCCTACATAAGACTAAACAGTACAGTACTATGCTAGTAAGACTTGTAATAATTTTCCAGCTGCAAATGGAGCCGTCTCTTGCAGTACCAGCCTCTAGAGTCACTGAGAAAAATCAAAGAACTATACAATACACTATTCATTATGTTTACCCTAAGAAGAAACTGTTCCTTAACGTAGTACATAGCACATTCTTTCCTTTAGGCAGTAAGCTCATTCCTAAATTCTACTGAATTACTATTTTATAATAGTAATTCCAGTTTTTTTTACCTTTCTAATATAGATCAACTGCGTGAGATCTAAAGAGAATGTTTCTAGTATATATGGCTTCCCCCATGAAATAGTATTTTCCCAAGTCACCGCTGCAAAAGAAAAACTTCTATCCTGAGACAAGTCTAAAATCAAAATAGATCAAATTAAATTGTGGGATGTGGGTGTGCATGTACATTCATGAGTTTATGTGTAAGTTTATGTGCGCTGTGAGAAGCAGCAGCAGAAAAAGAAAAAAAGAGTATAAGCTTTTGGATTGAGACATGTTGGTATCAAACTCATTTCCGCCACTTACTTGCTGTGTTACTTCCCTCCCTCTCTCTCCTTTCTTTCTTTGCATGGTACTGGGAATTGAACACAGGGACTATGCACCAAGCTATATCCCAAGCCCTTTTAATATTAAGCAGTATCTCACTGAATAATCCCACTTGTAGCTGGGATTATAGGCACGCACCACCACACACAGCATATAAATTGTATAACTTTAATTCTTTTAACCTCGGTTTTTGTTTCAGTAAACAAATGCATCTGGCATTTAAAAAGCGCTGAATACTTATCAAAACTAACTAAAAAAGATTAAAGTGATAGTGGCAGGACTGTGACAAAAGAGAAATGCCATTAATAAACATGATAGAAAAATGTCAGGCATTAACTTATATATAGGTATAAGTTCTGGATGAAAGAAAAAAACAGGTTGACAAAGTAAGTTTATACTCAGTTTATTTCATGATTTGTTTTTTATAGTCATTAAAGCTGAAAGGTATCTCATAACAATACATCACCAAATAGAGTAAGGGTATCTTACCAAATAAAGATGCTCATCTTTCAATCTCATCAAGTATTGATTAAAATTTGAAATAAAAAATTTCCAACTTTCCTAAATTTAATCAGTTGTTCTCACAAACTACTGAAGTGTCATGTTTTCCTATTTTTAACAAATATTTTATATGCATGTTACTCTGGCAACAAAACTACATTACAAGTATCTGTTTCAAAACAGTTTTTGCCACAGATTAGCCGATTCTACTAAATAGTTGCTTTGTCATTCTTTCCATTGACATCAAATTTATGAATCTTCTAAAGTGTTTAAACATATCTCTTGGAATGAATGATTAAATAAAAACATCTTTTGGCTAGCTTGAAAACACTTCTCATAAAAAGGCAATTTTTTTTTTTTTTGAGACAGGGTCTTGCTATATATATAGTTCAGGTAGGCCTTGAACTCACTTTGTAGCACAGGCTGACCTTGAACTCACAGAAATCCTCGTGCCTCAGCCTCCCTTGTGCTGGGATTACATGCATGCACGACTACTCCCAGCATAAAAAGGAAATTTTTAAGAACACTTATTTACTTAGAAAAGGCAATGCCTAAATCATATTTAAGACCAAAGTGAGGGCACTGGTAGAAATCCATGTAAATATTACAGGCTCATTTTTGTCTAGCTTTGTCTAGATAAACAACATATATGAAAAGATGTTATAATATTCTCTTAATAGGAATGACTGGTACTTATGTACTTTGAAAACCTCAGGTTTCAACTATTCATAACCAACCCCAAAAGACCAAAACAAGTAGCAAATTTCCTTCTACTTTGACATACACTCGAATAATAATTTCAAAGTGGTACACAAGCACCAGGTGCTCAGCAGGTGAGTGGGTTTTAGTCTACCACTTGACATCAGAACTCAAACCAAGCTTTCTTTCTGTGTATACTCTCAGATACACACATAGTAGAGGAGAAAGTATGTTAGGTGATATTTGCAAAATTTAGGGAATTCAAGACATTCATTCATTCATTCATTCATTCATTCATTTATTTTTTGCGGCACCAGGGATTGAACTCATGACCTTGCACTTGCCAGGCAGGTGCTTAGGCCACTAAGCTAAATCCCCGGCCCTTGGGTTTTTGAGACAGGGTCTCACTATGCCATTCAGACTGGCCTTGAGCTCACTTTGTAGCCCAGGCTGGTCTTGAACTCACAATGATCCTCCTGTCTCAGCCTCCCGAGTGCTGGGATTACAGGCATGAGCCACCACGCCTGGCCAAGACATTTTTTATTTAAAATAAAAAAGTGGGGAAAAAATCCCAAGTAATTATATATAAATACTAATTGGCCTATGTATTTGTACAGATGATGCAGTGATAAGAATAAGGGTTCAGAATTCTTTCATCTATACAAATACTATCATGGGGAAAGTGTTTAATACAAAAAGGAACAGGAATTCAACTAAGCTTCTCCATACGTAGTATAAGAAAAGATACACTTATTTCATTAAGTTGAAAATACAAAATAATAAAAGTGATTTCATGAAACTACTTCGGTTGCTTTCAACTATTTTTGAACTTGACTTCAGGATACTTACTGTCGGAGTAGCTGTCGGCCCTGCTTCCACATTAACTGGCTATTTTGCTGTGGCTGCACTTCTGTTTCATTACCTTCATCTGGAAAACATGAAATCATAATTAAACTGACTCATTTTACATTCTTAAAGGGCATCTCAATTCATTAAAAAAATCTAAGGGCCGGGGATTTAGCTCAGCAGCTTAAGTGCCTGCCTGGCCCGCGTGAGGTCATGAGTTTGATCCTCAGTACAAAACAAAACAAAACAAAACAAACCTAAATATTTACAAGATTAAATATGTAAATCTATAACTGTAAAGTATGTTTTAAGACAATGTAAATTTTTTTAAAGAAAACTCTAATATAAATTAACTACTGCTACTGAAATCCCCTTAGAGTAATAGAACCAAAATACATTTCCCTAAATTTTTAGCCAGTCTTAGAATATTCCTCCAGGACAAAGATCAATCCAGTCAAGTTGTACAGTGAAAGCCAAAAACAAATAGCATGAAATATCACAAAACAATGAGAACAAAATATCTAGGAATGACAGTTAAGAAAAAACAAACACTTGGTAAAAAGCAGATATATAAGAAATAATTTCAATCCAAATTTGCTTCCTTCACTAGCTATTAAATCAAAACTTCAACTATTCTTTTAATGACATTCTTTGAATGAAAATTTCTAGGTTTTTTAAAGCTTAAATTCATCATTAGATAAAAGTGAGATCCCTGTTGGGGATCTAGCTCAGCGGCCTAAGCGCCTGCCTAGCAAGTGCAAGGTTGTGAGTTCAATCCCCGCTGCAGCGAAACAACAACAAAAAAAAAGCGGCATCCCTTCAAGAAGGATTTATAAAAAAACTTTCTCCATGTTAATCTGGACTAAAGAACACCCAACCTACACGATGGCCCACTTTTAACAATAAAAAAAAATACCTAAGCACTGAATTCCTGACTTTTTTCAGAATTTTCCTTTACATGACATCATTACGATGATAGGAAATTAAAGAAAATATGTGACTAGAAGTTAAAATTAGATCCTGCATGTTTGTTTTTCTTCTAAAGTAATTAGACCAAAGAACAGCAGTAGAGTAGCTTGGGTTGAGAGTGGAAGAAAGAAAATTAGAGAAATTAAATAAAAATTACTTTGGGATAACTTCAAAGATATTATACTTTAAAAAAAAAGACAAAAACAATGTCCCAATACTAAGGAAAAATAACAAATTCTTGTTTCCACTAACATATAATAATTCAGTAACTATGCTTATAACATAATATGTTCCAATATATCCTTCACACTCAACTGAGTAACCTACACTTATGAAGAATATTTGTACTGACATTTCAAGACTTCAAAGTTTCAGATGTAAGTTTAAAGATAGTAAACTTTACTATCTTTAAATTACACCTTAATAAAATAAAGAGAAATCAAACAAAAATCTTTTGAAGTCAAGCTGCTCTTAGAGCTGGAGATGAGGCTCAGTGGTAGAGCTCTTGCCTTGCATGCACAAGGGTCCTCAGTTCAATACCCAGCACCACAAAAAAGGAAAAGGAAAAGGAAAAGGAAAAGGAAAAGGAAAAGGAAAAGGAAAGAAAAGGAAAGCAAATTGCTCTTAGACTTCCAAATCCAGGGTAAGCTCAGTGTTTCTTTCCATGGTTGCTATTAAGTAGTCATCAACTATCAGATTCATTTTTGCCTATCAAGTTCAAAGAGTAACATTCAAATGTCAGAAATTTAAAGGTGGTAACAGTTTAATTTATTGGTAACAATGAAAGTATTTTACTGACATTGCCAGTCAAATATGAGTAATATAGACTAGGTTTACTCTCTTCTCAAAAGTAGAAAAAAAAGAAAGAAAAAGGTTTTCAAAACACAGGCCATCAGACAAAAAAAGACAGTAATTCCTCAGAGAAGAGAAACAAACTTATGATTGTCCCTGCCAGTGTGCTGGAAGAATATCTAGATCTTAGTACAGGGAAGAAGAACAAAAACAGTATCTGAAAAAATAATGGCTGAAAGTTTCAAATTTCATGAAAATGATAAAAGCACAGATCCAAGAAACTCAACCTACCCCCAAGCCTAAGAGACATTGTAGGGAGCGGTGAGTACACTAAGGTGTATCGTGATAAAAACTGTTTAGAAGCAATGATAAAAAGAAATCTTTAAAAACAGCCAGAGAAAAAGGGTGACACTAAATACAGAGGAACAAAGGAAGGAAGGGACAAGGAAAAAAAGATAATAGAAAAAATGGAAACAAAGCTTTTGTAAACAAGGAGGGGAAGAGGTATTGAAAGTAGGGGAGGGGAATGGGACAAAAAAACAAGATATATCATGTATGCGTACCAATTCCCTATGATGAATATTATCATTATATATATCTAATGTGTACCAATAAAATTAAAAATGTATAAACAGGAACAAAGATAAGGACAATATGCAATATCTCATCAGAAACAATGCCAACGGGCAAAAACACTTTTCTGATGTACAAAACCTGAAGAAACCATTACGAGCAGCTAATACAATATTTACTTAAAGAAGTCTTTGAAGCAGAAGGAAAATGTTACCAGATGGAAATACAGGTCTATACAAAGGAATGAGCACTGGAATTTTTTTTTATATTATTATTTGTTCTCTTAGAGAACTGATGACTGAAACCAAAATAATAACTTACCCAAACCCTTAGTTTTTCTCAATTCTACCACTCTCTAGTGAGTTTGTTCTCCATAATAAACATTATACAGCAAACAGACTCTGCTTTTTCCTCCCTTGTGCCTTCTCTTCCTCCTTTTCCTACTTTTTTCTTTTTTCACAGTGCTTGGGACTGACTGCATGGCCTCATGCATGCTAGGCAAGTGCTCTACTCTACCCTAATCTGTATCCTCGGCCCTGCTTTTCTTAAATGTCTGGTCCATTCCTAAGCAGATAATCCTGTCTTATACATAAAGCTACCATATGAACATTCCCTTGAATACCCACCACCAAACTGAAAAACCAACCTATAAAGCTGTGCCAGGTTCTTCCCCAGTAACAAGGTATGACACACTCCAGATTGTCTGCAACACTGTTTCAGAATCCAATCTCTATCATTTCTTCAGATTTGAGTATCTCTATTTCCCTTTTATTGGTTCCTCCTCTTGGAAACATTACACATGCACACACGTGCTATGTATGCAACACACACACATACACACATGCACACGAACACACTGTGGCTTTTCTTTTCTTTTTTTTTGCGGCACTGGGGATTGAACTCACGACCTTGTGTTTACCAGGCAGGCGCTTAGGCCGCTGAGCTAGATCTCCGGCCCATGTTTTTGAGACAGGGTCTCACTATGCCATTCAGGCTGGCCTTGAGCTCACTTTGTAGCCCAGGTTGGTCTCGAACTCACAACAATCCGCCTGTCTCAGCCTCCCGAGTGCTGGATTACAGGTGTGAGCCACCACGCCCGGCTACTGTGGCTTTTCTTAATCCTGTATCGTTTTACCTATTATTGCCCTCCACCTTTCTGGAATTTCAAAACCTAAGCTTCCTCAATGTCAGCTACATTGTCTCCATTTTATAACCCATCTTTGTTTTTGTTCTCTCTTCTCTCCTAAAACTGCTTGCAATTAAATTTGCAGTGACCTATGTGCCACTAAATCCTAGAGGTACTCTTTAGCCTTCTATGAATTAATCAGAAGTACTGAGCCTTCCTCTGGGAATGCTCTCTTCTGGTTTCAACTCTCTAGCTTTTCCTTCTACCATTATAGCAGTCTTTATCCGTTTCTTTCCAAATTTCTATTCTTATACCAATCTTTTAAATGGTGCCATTCCTCAGGGCTCCATTTTAGTTCCTCTTCTCACTCTGCACAATGCTTAGATGATCTCTCCTCTACCAACAGGTTTGTGTGCCTTCACTACTACTAGCTGTTGCCTCCCAACTGTATGAGCCATCTTCTTAGAAAATAAATTCGAAAGCAAACCAGCAATTTTCTAAACCCGTGTAGTTGTTTAAACTCTAAATGAAATACGGGAGTCATCTTTGACTTGCCCTTTTTTTCACGCCCAGCCCCTGGATCTAATCAAGAACTAGTTTCTGTAGATTTTATATCCTAAATTTCTCCCCAAACTATAGTTGGCTACCTTGTCAAGGCAGCCTTCCCAGTTCCTCAGGTGACCATCACAGTTGTAGTTGTCTAACCAGTCTCCTGACCTCTAATTCTGCTCTTCTCTAATCCATCTTCCACACTGCAGCTAATGTGAATCAAAGGCAAACCTGATCACAACTGATCTCCTCCTCACTCTCTGCAAAAAGTACAAGCTCCCTAATACAGTCTACAAAGTCTTTGTAATTCATTGGCTAAGTTTCTAGCTATGTGTAAAAACACTCCTCTGTTCCTCTCAATACCATTCAGTTTTCTCATTTCTCCAATGTGCCAAATTAAACCTTTGTAACTAATATTCTTTCTCGCCCCTGCACCTCAACTCATTCAACAAATAGCCAGTTTACCTGTTCTGGTTAATTTCTGCTTTTCCTTCAGATGTCAATGTTAAATATCACTTCCTCCAAGCAGCCTCCCTTGACCACTTATAGTAGATTTGGTTCCCCTGATACTGTGCTCAAGAACACCAACCACTTTGTCATTATTCAGTCATATTTTAGTGTAATCACTTCTTCACTGTCTATCTTCCTTGGAAAAATCCAGCAGGGCATTACTGTCTTATTCACTGGATTTCATACTGGGTCTGCAGAGCATGATGTATTTAATGTGTGCGATGAATAGACCATTGGAAAGATGAATAGCTAGAATATTAGTTACTAACTAGGTATTGCAGGCTAAGAAAACATGCATTGCAGTTAGGAATTAGTCTCAGAATATTTACAGATCAGCAATGGAGAAAAATTTCAGAGAAATTAAGTAATATCAAAGGGATTTTAAGGGTCAGGAAAGAACCAAACTTATATTTACAAATTTGTTTTCAAAGCCCCAGTATTTTATACTAAGCCACAGTTTACTTATAAACTTTTAAAATGAATTACACCTAGGCTTTTATTCTCCTAAATAGCTATATGAAAAATATGGGAGGAAATTAAACAAAAATACATACATTCTACAAACTATGAAATGAAAACTTTTTAATGTTATACTGTCCATAAAATCATCCCCTTGGGCCAGACAATACATTCTTACAACAACCTAAAAAATAGCCTAGATTTATGAAAAATTACTCTTCTGAAATCTACATGCATCTCATATCTCAAGAATACACTCTCAAGTATAAGACAGAACTAGAAACACAACAAAAAAAGTACCAGTCATCAACTGGTATTGCTCTAAATTTCAAGGATTTAGTATTCTGCTGTGGATACTCATCAACACATTACTACATTAAATGAATTATAAAACTAGCAACCCATTTAACTCATTTGGAAAGTTTTTCATACATGTCAAATACACAAACAGTGTGATAAAGCAGGAAGAATATGAATTTTTGGAGTCACATCTGAATTCTGATGCATATTCCATCACTTAATAGTTGTGAGACCTTAAGCAAGTGTTTCTATTTCACTGAACTTAAATTTCACATAAATAAAATGCAAATAATATTATTATTGAGCAACGATTTTAAAAATTAAAGTTAATAAAACTTATAGCACAGGTAGGTATTTTAGTAAATGACATACAAGGGGTGATCAAAATATGTGGTGAATCTCTATATTTTCAAAAAGTATTACAGTAAAAGACGTATTGCCACTGATTTCCCTCACAATACTCCTGTTTGCTTCCAACACACTTATCCCATCGTTCTTGCAACTTTCTGAAGCAGTTCTACAAGTCTTCTTTCCTGAGGTATAATAAAGCATATGGTAACTGCTGCTGCTCAGTGCCATCTAATGGAAAGGTAGGTTTGTAAAAACTTTACAGTATGTCCTCATTTACCTTACTCACCAGACCTGGTACCATGCAATTTCTAGCTCTTTCTGAAAGTCAAAATGACCACAAAGGCAAGCGTTTTGAATCATTTCATAATGTTGAACTAGTAATGACAGTGCAACTAAAGATACCCATGAAAATGGATTTCCAGAACCGCTTAAGAAAGCAGCAAAAACAAAGGAATTTGTGCCTGAAGAAAAGGAAATTAATGGCAATGTGACTTTTACTGAAGTGAACTGCTTTTAATTTGAACATTCACCATGCTTTTGAGTCAAACCACATTAAAATTTTCATATATTTGAGGAGTTTATTCTGAAATTGTGTCAAAACTTCACCCATTTGAAACATAGCGATAATTTTTAACTATTTTTCTCACTTTTCCCTTATAGGTACTAAGTGGATTATACACATACTCCCTAACACATCTGATAGTTCACAAATACTATTTTATATTATTTGGTGGCAAAAGAGAAAGGTAGAGGAAACAAACAGCAGAAATAGCATAAAAAGATAAATATTCCAGTTGTTAAAACATGTACTGTTTAATAGAACTTCCTGTGGGAAAGAAAATCCAGTCTGAATGGATCAGTTATGAGGGTTAGGAATTGCCCTATGCTTTAAGAAGAAATCTCTTACTTCCACAGTTCCCACTTTCTCAGGATTTCAACTGCATCATGTACAATACTTTGTAACTACACATCTCAAAGTACCCATTAATGTTGGGGAAGATCCAGCATGACAAGGTTATGTTGGTGCCTGTTACCCCATGAAGTCTGAACTTTCAGTAAGTATGGAACATAGAAAATGGCCTTAAAAAAGAAAAAAGGGAAGGAAGGTAGTGGAAAAAGTTCTACATGACACTAAATTATTAGTGGCAAAAAATCAGATCACAAAAAAACTAACATGCGAGTACTATAATTAGAAGTTAACTATAAAGGCCACAAAATACTAGACAATTTTTTTTATCACTTAAACTTCCTTTAAAATTAGCTTACCAGAATCATAGCTTGGAGGCTTCATATCTCCCTGATTCAATTCTGTCCCATATTTCAACTTGTGGTATTTGGCTCTAACAAAGAAATGAGAAAATACAAACCATCGTAAAACATATTTACATGAGCTTTAAAATACATAAAGGGAGCAGTATGCGGTACTCCTAGCAAAACTTCCAATTCGTAAAGGCTCACAGCCTTCCATGCTAGCAAAGTTGTAATATAGAAATCCTTGCCTTTTTTGTTGTTATATCAAGTGTCATTGTAACAAAGTAAAAGAATAATATACTAGGAATCCTAAATCTTTCTCTAATTATAAATGAACCCTAAACATTCTCCTTTCTGTAGTATTCCTATTTTTTTATGATTGCAATTTGAACTTTACTTTCAGCAGATTTGGACAGAAAAATACACATGTAAGATTAATAACCTTTCTCAAAACTGAGTTTTTAAGGAAAATTAAAATCATCTATAATATTACATGTCTTGCCAGGTAATTATGATTCACCAAGTACAGTTTCAATGTATCACCCAAGGGAGGCAAAAATCTAGCCTAAATCATAAATTTTTAAATAAGGCATTCTAATAATAATGAGTATATTTTTCCTAGTTAAGTTACCCCTTGTCTTTTACTCAGAAAAAACTGAAAGGCCACCTCTATTAAAGTCAACCCAGGGGGCTAGTAAAGGGCAGAATAGTATAAGTCACATACCTGAATTACTCAAAAGGATAAAAACAGATCAAAGAAAAAAAAAAAACACACTGATCAAAGAGAGAGACAGAAGGTATACTTAAGTAAATAATGGAAGTAATAATTAATATGATCCAGTTCTCGGAAGACACTAATAAAAAGCTAGCTGATCTAAACAAAATGACACAAAGTATGAATGACCAATTTAGCAAATAATTAGACTCCATGTAAAGGTTTAAATCAGAAATTTGGGAGATTAAAAATTAAAAGTACAGTCAGCAGAAGTGACCAGTGTGAAGATGGCATTTCATAATGAGAAAACAATGATACCTTCAGACACCAACCATTCAAACATACCTCAAAAGCAACAAGAGAACATTCAAAATGGACCTCACAGCTGCTTGATGAATAACTGGAGTAAGTTAAAAATCAAGACAACACAAATAGCATTAAAAAAAGAAAAAACCCTGTTCACAGAAATAACTGCAGAAAACCCCCTAAATTTAGAGAAAAAATTAAACACACAGCTAAATGAGGGATGTAGAATCCCAAATACCAACAACCAAAAAGAGAACCTCTCCATGCCACATAAGATACCAGAGTTCATCACAGGGGCAAAATACTAAAAGCTATTAGAGAAAGGCAACAAATCACCCATAAAAGTAACTAATTAGGACTACAATCAACTTCTCTACATAAATGATATAGGTCAGCAGGATTTGGAGTAAAGTATTTAAAGCCCTAAAAGATAACAACTTCCAAGCCTGACTTATGTGTCCTGTAAAACTTTCCTTCAAAACTGATGGAGGAGCCAGGGATTTAGCTCAATGGTGCAGCGGTCTGCCTGGCAAACCTGAGGTCCTGGGTTCAATTCCCTGTATCCAAGAAAACAAAAACAAAACAAAAAAACCACTGATGGAGAAATAATGTATTTCAAAGATAAGGAGCATTTTAAGAAATTCACAACCAGACCACCAAAATTACAAAAAACTCTCAAGGATATTCTAGAAGGAGACAATGAAGCCAACAATGACAAGTGAAAAAGAACAAATACACCCAGCAAGGTGAATGGCTAAGCAAAAGAAAAAAAAAAAGAAAAGAAAAGAAAATCAGCAACAGGAAAATAATGCAATGGACAGGAATAAGTCAGTACCTTTCAATAATAATTCTCAAGATGAATGGTCTCAATTTTCAGTCAAAAGACGTATTGGCAGAATAGATCAAGAAACAAAACCCAATGATATGCAGCATACAAGAAATGCATTTGATTAAAAAGAACCAGATTAAAGATCAAAGGATGGAAAACAATATTCCATACAACATGAACCCACAGTAAAGCAGAAGTAGCTATCCTAATTTCACACAAAGTAGATTTTAAGTCAGAATTGATCAGAAATGTAAAGAAAAAAAAAAGTCACTACATAATGGTTAAGGAAACAATTCAACAAGAAAAGTTAACAATCATAAACATATATATGCCAACTACCAGCATGTCTAACTTCATAGAACAAACACTATGAACTTGAAAAATCTGATAAACACCAACACAACTGTCACAAACAGATCAACTACCCAAAAAAAATCAACAAAGAAATATCAGAGTTAAACCAAACCTTCAAACAAATGGACTTAATAGATTATCCACAGAGTGTTCCATCCAGTGATAATAGAACAAACATTCTTCTCAGAAGCACATGGGATTTCCTCCAAAATAAATCCTGTACTAGCCAGTGAAGCATGCTTATATAAATGCAAAAGAATCAAAATTATCCCACGTATAATCAGATCATAGTACAGTTAAACTAGAAATCAATGGCAAAAGAAGCCACAAAAATGATGCAAACACACAGAAATTAAACAATACCCTCTTGAATAATCAATGGGTCACAAATGAAATTAAGGAAGAAATTAGACACTTCCCATAATTAAATGATGAAGCTAGTATGACAGAGAGGAATCCATGGGACACATGAAAGCAGTTCTAAGAGGAAAATGGATAGTGGTGAATGCCCACATCATCAGAGCAAGCTCAAATAAACTAATGATGTACCTGAAGGTCTTAGAAAAGCAAGAACAATACAAATCCAAAGCTATAGAAGGAAGGAAATTATAAAGATCAGAAATTAATGAAATTGAGACTAAAAAGAAAAATACAAAAAAAAAAATCAGTGAACAGTTGGTTCTTTGAAAGAATCAAAATAGACAAACCCTTAGGTATTTTACCAAAATAAGAAAACACACCCAAATTCATGCAATTAGAAATAACAAAGACATCTGGGTGTGGTGGTGCAGGCTTGTAATCCCAGCACTTGGAAGGTTGAGTCAGGAGGATCAGTGGAGACCAGTGTGGGATACAAAAGGTAAGTAAACACCAGCCTACACTACATAGCAAGACTCTGTGGAAGGAAGGAAGGAAGGAAGGAAGGAAGGAAGGAAGGAAGGAAGGAAGGAAGGA
>RJWT010001237.1:20748-50526 GCA_004365215.1 Cuniculus paca | reverse complement strand
GGTTATTTTTGGAGGGGGCACTACGTAGTTCAGGCTGTCAGGCTGACATCAAACTCAGTCCCCCTCCCTCAGTCTCCCAAGTGCTGAGATTGTAGGCACACACCACTTCACCTGGCTATCTTTGAGGTTGTTTTCTTCTTTTTAACCATGAATGGATGTTGGATTTTGTCAAAATATTTCTGCATGTATTGAGATGACCATGTGATTTCGGTCCTTGCTTCTGTTTATGTGATAACATTTATTAATTTGCTTGTGTTGAACCATCATTGCATCTCTAGAATGAAGCCTATTTGGTCATGTTGTATGATTTTTTGATGATTTGTTGCATTCTTGTTGCCAGTATCTTGTGAGGATTTCTGTATCTATGTTCATTAGAGAGATTGACTTCTACTTCTGTTTTTTTGCTTGGATCCTTCTCTGGTTTGGGGATCAGGGTTATATTAACATCCAAGAATGATTTTGGGAGTACTGTTTTCCTCTAGATTTCATTAAAGAATTTGAGGGATATTGGTGTTAGATCTTCCCTGTAGTTCTTGTAGAATTTGACAGTGAATCCATCAGGTCCCTGTCTTTTTCTTAATTAGTAGGTTTTTATTACTGTTTCAGTTTGGTTGCATGTTACTGGATTATTCAAGATTTTTAAGTCTTCTTAGTTAAGTTTTAGCAATTCATATGTATCTAGAAATCTCTCAATTTCTTCAGAGTTCTCCAGTTTTTTATGTACAGGTTTGGGAAGGAGTTGCTACTAATTCTCTGAATTTTGGTGGTGTTCATTATGATGTCATTTCTTTCATTTCTAATTGCATTAATTTGTGTTTTTCCTGTTTTGTGAAAATTTCATAAGGGTTTCTGTATTTAGTTTATTCTTTCAAAGAACCAACTCTTCAATTCATTGATTTATTTTTGTCTCCATTTCAGTGATTTCTGGTTAGATGTTTAAAATTTCCTTCTTTGTGCAAGTTCTGGATTTGTATTGTTCTTGTTTTTCTAGGACCTTTAGGTGCATCATTAGGTGATTTGGCCCAATCTGCTTTTCTGATAAGGGCATTCACAGCTTTAAATTTCTCTCATAACACTGTTTTCATTGTATCCTGTAAGTTCTGGTGTTCTACTGACATTACCATTTAATTCAAGTAAATGTTTTCTGTCTTCCTTGATCTCTTCTGTGATCCACTGATAACTCAAGAATGTGTTTTTAAATTTTCATACATTTTTCTAGTTTCTGTTGCCATTGATTTCTGATTTCATTGCATTGTGATCTGATAATACACATGGTAAAATTTAAATTCTTTTGCATTTACTTAAGTGTGCTTTACTAGCTAGTATGTAGTCTGTTTTGGAGAAAGTAACATGCTGCCTTACTGTTGTTGTTGGGTGGAACACTATATATTATGTCCATTTATTCAAAGGTTTGGTACAACTCTGATGTTTCTTTGTTGATTTTTTTATTTAGTTGATCTGTCTCTATTTGATAGTGGGTTATTGAGGTGCTCTACTAAAACTGTATTGATATTTTTCAGATCTTTTATGTCCATTAGTGTTTGTTTTATGAAGTTGGCTGCATTGTAGTTTGGTGCATATATTTTTATAATTGTTTACTTATCCTGTTGAATAGTTCTGTTTATCAATCTGTGATGCTTTCTTTTCCTCTTTTGAGTATCTTCAGCTAATAAAAATCATTTAAATACAAGATTGCTATTCTTGCTTCCTTTTGGGTTCCTACTGCATGGAGCATTGTTTTCTTTCCTTTAATATTTAGCATATGTATTTCTTTTTGTGTTAAATGTGTTTCTTGTATATAGAATATAGTTGGATTTCTTTTTTCTATCCAGTCTTCTAATTTGTGTCTTTGATTGGCAAAGTGAAACTGTTCACAATGATTGCTCTGATAGTTACTGTCTTATTCCTATCATTATATTATTTTCCTGTTGATGTTTTACTTTCTTTCCTATCTACTTAATTGCTGCCCTTACCTGGTGCATTCATTTGATTATGGTTTTTGGTATTCTTAGCTTCATTGTCTGTGTGGAATATCAGTGAGAATTTTTTTTATTTTGTTTTCATGAATTTTGTTGGATTTTCATGAATTTTTTTACTGTGGAAATTACCTATTTATTTATCTTATTTCAAAGATAATTTTGCAGTATATATTGTTTTCTTTTAGGGACTGAAACACTTCATTCCAAGTTCTCCTTACATTTAATGTTTGCATTGAGACTCCCTCTCTAATAGTTGATTGGTTTATAGCTGATTCATTGCTTTTCTCTAACAGTTTTTAGGATTTTTTTCTTTCATTGAATTTCTAGTATTTTAATTATGATGTGGTGTGAAGTCATTTTTTTCTGATCATGTTCGTCGGGGTTCTATATGCCTCATTTATTCGTATGTTCAATTCAGAACCATATCCAGAATGGTTTCTGCTGGTACTTTAATTAACAGTTTTCTTTATGCCCTTAATTTTGTCTTCTGATATTTCACTAATTTCAGTTACTCTTATGTTAGTCTTGTTTGAGTCATCTTGCAGCTGGTTGATCTATTTTTCATGTTCTCTTGTGGTTTTTAAACTATCATAAATTTATCACTAACCACAGTCCTGTCTTTTAGATCTGATACTCTACCCTCACATTGGTCACTTATGCTGTTGATACTTTCATTCATATTTTTAATCTCTTAGATATCTTTTTGAAAGTTTTTTAATGGACTCCTATACTTTTCTACACTGGTCATTCATGTTTTGCACCTCTTTTTTTTTAGCCCCACTATATTTTTATTACTGTCTTCTCTAGATACACTGATTGTTTTTTTCATTAGGTTTATTATCTAGTTATATTTTCTTTGAATTTTCCAAGCACCTTATCGAATTGTTTTGTTACCTCCAGTGATACCCTTTCAGACATTTTTGCTGTGTGACTTGTGATTTCTTCCCCTTTATTTCTTCTGGATCAACTTCAGGGAGTTGAGAGATTTTGTGTGTGGTGAGGTTTGCAGTTTGATTATTGTGGGTAACTCAGTTGGCCTTTCTTCTGTCCCAGGACCATTTGTCCTCAGTTTATTTGGGAGAAGATGTTGTAGCTTGTTTTGTCCTGTACCTCATTTCTTTGGTAATGGACCACAGTATTGTTTATGACCCCCAGACAATCCACAGCAGTAACTATGTCTTCTTATGTGTAATAGTAAAGTTAGAGACAAAAAATAGCATCAAATATAAACTGGATTCTGACAGTCCTTGAGAACTATTCTGAACCATTCTTAACTAAAGGAAAATTCTATGATTTTATTGTAGAGGCTTAGTCTGTTGACCTACAGTAAATTAGACCACTGGCTTCTGCTGGATATTGGCAGCAGTGCAAGAACTGAAGCAGATCACTGGACTAAATTTCACATCCTTGTGGTCTACCCCCTCTGAAGGTTACACCCACCAAATCTGGTCTTCTACCACAGAATACAAGGCATGAGCTTGAGTTTCTTATGAGAATTTCAAGGGATTTCTTCCTAGCTCTTATCCTCTCTAACCCTGTCTTCTAGGGCTGTCTCTCACTTGGTCTGAACATTAGTGTAACACCTCAATCCTGGAGTGAAACTCTCCTCCAGGGTGTCCTTTTGGCTGTCATCTTTGCCATTTTATGCTGAGGAGAATTAAGGTGAAGAGTTGGTTAGGAGTTAGTTGTTTGACTGCTTTCCTCCTCTTCCATGCAGGGTATGTGAGGTGCGTGGTGATGCTGTGGTAGATGTGCTGGGGTAGGTGCGCTGGGATGTTGTCCTCCTCTCTCATTTGGGGCATGTTGGGTCAGCTGGGTTGCTCCTCATCGAAGTTCTTTATTTTGGACTTTTGTTTCAATTACAGTATTTAAGATGTCAGCTTCTCTAATATATAATCCTTATATATCTATACCTTAAAATAATTTATTTGTGTGACATTCCACTGTGGGTATTACTTGGGCTTTTAATTTCTAAGCAGTGATTTGAAGACTTAGGCTACTTTCATCTTTAGCTCTATTATATTTCCACATGGTTCCCAGTGTTGTCCTTGGGTCATCTCTACTTCACCCAGAAAGAAGTAGAAAAGAGTCTAGGGTAGGTCTTATAAATAAGGCTTAGAAATGATACATACCATTGCTAGCATATCATTATTTATGTATTTGTTCACATAGTATGCAATTGCAAAGAAGACTGGGTAAGATGTGCCCATTTCCAAAAGGAGTAAATGAGTTTAGAGCTCAACTAAACTGTGAGCTATGAACTGTAAGAATTGTAAATATATTGTTTGTGGGTTTCCTTTTTCTGTGATGATTTTTGAAAAAAATCAGTTATTTTGAAGTAGTCAGGCTTCTCAGTATTTTCACTTGAATTGGCATGTATTATATTTTAAGAAATCCTGCTTTATCCTGAAATCATAAAGACATTTTCCTTTATTTTCATCTAAGCTATCAGTAGTTTTGACTTCTACATATAAGACTTTAATCTGTGTGGGATTGATTTTTGTGTTTGATGTAAAGAGGGAAATTTAGTTTAATATTTTAAAAGCCTGGATATTTGTCCTAATACTACTTACTGTGCTCGTAACTTTCTCTCAGTGGCCCACTTTGCCATTTACATTTATTATTGCATGTACGTATGTGTCTGTGTTTACATAAGTCCATTTCTTGTGTTTTAGACAGTCTCATTATGTAGCCTAGGCTGGCCTTGAACTCATGGAGATCCTCCTACCTCAACCTCTTGAATGCTGGAATTACAGGTGTATGTCACCACACCCAGCCTGATGGGTCCATTTCTGACTCTGTATTCATTTGCATTTGCTTTTTTTCTTTTAAATCTTTGAGATACTACTGTATTTATTATAGTTTCTTAAAGAGCTTTAATACTAATGTGAAAAATCTTCTCATCTTATTATTCCTCAGTAGTGTTTTGAATATTATTATTTATTTTTTGATAATAATACATATATAACTAACAACTTCTCTGAAAAAACTTTTGAGGATAACTTTAAATAGAAGTGTCCTCTTTACCATTTTATCTTTCTTTGTGAATATTCTGTCTCCTTTAATTTAGAACTTTTTTCAGTATTTAAATAAAGTGCTTTAGTTTTATCCACATAAATCTTATATCTTTTATTAGATTATTTCTAAGTAGCTTATTTTTGTTTATAGTTTAACAGTTTCATTTTTGTTACATTATTTATTTCTCAAGTATAGAAACGCAGTTGATACATTCGAATCTCATCAATTTTGTTTATGTTTATATGAGTTTTCAGAGTAGACAATAATACCTGTAAATGAAGGTGTTTTGGTTTCTTTCTTAACAATTTGAATATGTTGTACTAATTTTTATTCATTTCAACAGACAAAAGTTGAGTAAAAGTGATGAGAGTAGATGTCTTTGTCTTATTCAAAGAAAATTGTAATATTTTATAGTTAAGAATGAAGTTAGCCATAATTTCTTATAGATACCCTTTCCTAGGTTATGAGTTTGTTACTAATCTCATGAAAGATCTATGGCCATATCACGCTGAATGTGCACAATCTCACATAATATCATGCATGGGTTATAAATTTTATCAAATGTTTTTTCATACTTGGGTATTTCTAGCCTTTTTATACTGACGTAAATGCATTCTTTTATTTCTTATTGATCCATGTTTATGCATAAGATTGATTTCTTATATAGCTTTCTGGTACTGTCTTTACCTGGTTTCAGTGAGTATACCTCATTCAACGATTTAAAGAATGCTCTTTTCTAAAGAGAATATTGGATAATTGAAACACAAAACTGATGAAATTACTCAAAACATAGTGCAGAGACACAGCATATTGGAGAATATGAAAGAAATGAGTACACATGTAATAAAGAGTTAGAGTAAACCATGTCTAATTGTATAAGATGAAATAATGAATAGAAAGGTGGCAGCAAACTCTTTAAGGTACTTTCAGTTCCTTGTGAAATCTGCTGGTTGCTTTGACTTGAAATGCATATTTCTTATTTGTCTGATTTTTGAGGTTCTTTCTTTCTTTCTTTCTTTCTTTCTTTCTTTCTTTCTTTCTTTCTTTCTTTCTTTTTGTCTTTTTGAGACACGGTCTCATTATGCACTTCAGGTTGGCCTTGGGCTCACTTTGTAGCCCGAGCTCATCTCAAACTTGCAACGATCCTCCTGCCTCAGCCTCCTGAGTGCTGGGATTACAGGACTTTTCTTTTTAAAAATAATTCATAACTAGTATTGAGAGTATGATAATTCCATATAAATTGATACAACAGGCTCTTTGGGTAACTGACATAAATAGGGACAAAAAGGATAAATGAACTAAGATATATGATGCACATGTACAACTATCTGTAAATGTTATGTACTGGAAACATATACTAAAAAAAAGGTGGAATTGTTCCTAATGAATTCAGGAAAGATAAAGATGGGAGGGCAGTGCATTTAAGAATAAAGATGTCTGTGCCTAGCATTGCTTCATGATCTGTGCAGATTGAGACAAATAGTTGGCACCAATGCTCCACTTTTCTTTAACCCCAGAAGATAGTAGATGACCTAAGGGGGGGAATTGTTTTAGTCCCACAATGTGCTTTTACTCTTTTACAAACCCACAGTGTGTTTTTAAGCCCTTCATATGGTTGTTTGTACATAAAAAGTTTATACCAACTGAGTGGAAAATGGTTACTCTGTATCAATGAGGGAAAACCTTTTAGAGCTTTGAATGGTAACCACTGTGGCACATGTGCCATAGGTTGCCACCACTGAAGTCTGTATGATTAAAATCATGTAGTATATGGATTTCTGCCCTGCTTCGTTATAATATGATCTAATATTTAAAATGCATTTTTGCCATCTAATATCCTAGCATAGGAATGTACCATTTTAACATAAATATTTCCCAACTTTGAGATGTTTTAACTTTAGCCCCTCTGTACCTATTTAGTCTATCTCATAGTATTCTGCCACAGTAATTCCACTAAGTAGGAAGCAGAAATAGTAAAGGCAACTGGAAGGGAACATGTTGTGATAAGGAATAGTTACATATAGACTAAAAAGTTCTGTGTCTTTTTGGTAACAGTGAGGGTTGATTTTGTTCAATTTTCCAACAAAGCAAAAGAGAAAAATGGTATTAGTTGTTTGCTTGGGTTTATTAGTTTTGTTTTTGGCAGTTGTATTTTTGGAGACTATTTGTTAGCAACTATTTTAATTTCTCAGTTTTCAGGGAGGAAATCAGATGCCTTCACTAGGACTCCAAGTGCTTATAAGCCTTGTCCTACTATAGTTGGGAAATATGCCAAAGTTAATAATTGGTTTGCTTTCAATTGCTTTTTATGACTTTTACTTTATCATTTCTGTTTCTTTTTTTTATTTCAACTTGGAAGAATATAAATGTTTAACTTTCTCTACATATCTTGCTGTTAATATAGCAAAATATTTTTAATGTATAAGACAAGGTACCATATACGGTGGACTTTTAAATTATGCTTATCACCCTCTTATTTGAATTTATATGTGTAAGCTCAGTTTGAAAAGTAGGCTGGATGTATTCTGTAGCATTATTTTAAATGGTAACTGCTTTGTGGTTTGCTCTTGCTTTGATTATGTTCAGTGGTTTATATTTTTAATTAAGCTGTACTTATATGTAGTTATGGCCAGATAATATATAGAAAATGATCTTAATGGTTTCAGATTTCATGAACATGCAAAAAAAGTTAGGACATGATTTTTAGCTTTTATCATGATTTTTAAAAGAAAAATTTGAAATCTTTATGTTTTGTAAATCTTAACTGAACTTTCTAAAGCTTGTTATATATTGTATTTACAAATTTGAACTCATTAGTAATCATTTAGTGCCACAATCCTTCACAAAACATAAACTATTTCTACTTTAAAAAGTCTGCAAATAGATGTTCTGATATTTTAAGGGTACTGTAAGTTTCAAGAATAAAACAGCACAACATACTGAAATCTAGAAATTTAGCATATATAATGGAAACTGCAACTCAACTTTAACTACTCTATAGTGGCATTTCTTTTGCCGCTATAATAAAACTTGGGAATGTTTAGTGATTTTTTTCTCTACTATTATTCAAAATTACATTACCCTTACTGAAATCTGAATGGCTTTTAGTGGATTAATTAAATTGTAGCTGTTTTGCCATCTGGGTGCTGCTTGTTTTGCTGCCTTTCTATGGAAAAATTTCTCATGGAATAAAGAGTATTTTTTTTTTGTTAGACTACAGCTGCTAGACTTCACTTTTTAAAAAACAAATAGTTTATACTTTTTTTAACAAGAGATTTATGATGGGCTTAAATTTATAAAATATAAAACCTATGCCTTTCTTTTAAAGGTTAATGGTCCAACTTAATTTTTTCAATATTTATTATAAGTTTGTAGAGAATATATTATGTGTCTTGGTAACTTATTAAGTAGAATCCTAGATTTGGGCTAAATGTGAAAAAATGGGAAAGAGGGAATTAACTAAATCTGATTTTTATGGCTCAAGTGGTTTCATTAAATTAGAGTGCTCTGTGTTGTTCATTAATGAACTTGTGCCATATGCTTTAACTGTTCTGGTCAATCGCTGATAAAGAAAGGCTTGTGGATTTGCTGTTTTTTCATATAAAGCTGGATAAAAATATCCATGTGATGGGTTTTTATCAAAGGAGTTACTCTGAATTCAGTAACCACTACTGAGGCAATATGGCTCGCAATTTGCGACCCAAAGGTAGTCATACATTATTGGAATACAGCCTACTGCGCTTCACATTACACAGATGTGAAGGCCTGATTATAGCTGCTTCATAATTAACAGTGATCCGATTTGTTTCGTGGCATAAATGGTGCATGTGTAGAACATTAGCCATGGCATTCTCATTCAAATTCAACTCAAGGGCTCAGCGGCAGGCGGGTCACGAGCTTCAGGGAGTAGAAGCACAAGCTCCTCCATATGTTCTTGCTGCATCTTACTATGGCTATGAGTGCAAGATAAGTTCCCTAAAGAACCTAATCGTGTTCTGTAATTACAGCGCGGCTTTCTGCTGGCTAGAAATGAGGGAGAAGCTAAAACACTCCCTCATCAGATAATTTGTAAATTACTTTACATGGCGGATGCCTAACTCAGTTGGTTTTCAACTGCTGAAATTATAAATAATTGTAACAGATGTGGCAATATGGCTGGCCTCCAATAAATGAGGCCCTTGATAATTTGGCCAACCCTTTGACAGGCCAATTTAATAAAATGTGAACAAAATCTTCTTGCTAATAATTTATCATCCTTTTTCCCAGTAGAATAAATTTAATTACCCTAGCAGTTAACAAGGTCACACCCAGATGCCAAACTCTGCTACAGTTTTGATAATGCAATCAGGAATTGAGAGGTGATGACAGCGTTGTTGTTTTTTTCATTACCTGGCTTCACATAAACACAGGTGGCGTAGCTTTCTTGTCAGTTTTTAATAATTACAGGCTATTATGGAATGCATAGTTAGCAGATTGAAAACCACACTTTAGTGAATTTGTTTGAGTATGATTGAGGTTTTAATGTATAGAGATGATAATGCCTAACAAGCAAGTCCCTAGCTTATACCATTAGTGCACAAATTTTGATCTTCTTACTGGTGATGTAAGTGTCAAGTATTTATAAAACTTAGAGTATATGTTATCATAAGCAATGGATTGTACCCAAACGTGACATATTTAGAAATAAACCATAGAGGAAATTGAATTTTTTAAATGTAGAAATTCATTTTAGGTTAGCATTAATATGCACATTATATGTTCAGATTACAAATTCTGCCACAATGAAAGGCTTATGACATGTTTTAGAAAAATATGAATATGTTCCATTTTGCTATCTAAGGTAACAAGAAGTCTATGGGAAAATCATTATTTCTTCCTATTTTTTAAGCATGTCCAGTATTAATTTACCCTTAGGATTGGAATCAGTGGTCACTATATATAGTGGAATTAACACTGTAACCACTCTTCTGTAACATATAAATACCACACTAATTTTTATCATTGCAGTTTGATACTTACATGTAACAGAATAAATAACCTTTGTGGTTAAGATTCCTATCCAAGTTGCTGTTGTTACCTTTTGGGTTTGAGTATAGGCAATAAAGTGTCCACATATAGCCCTTGTAGTGTTGTTTTATGTAGTGCATAGAAGGAGTTAAAAGTTATAAAGTTAAAAATTTACCTTTGATATTGGTGTTCACTAACGTGACGGTACCATACAAGTGTACCATGCAAGTGTATGGTACGGTCATGTTAGTGTATACAGGGAAATTTGAACTGAACTAACTACAGTACTGAATTTTGCTATTCAGTGTGTGCTTTGGAGGGTATTTATGAGAGAAGTTGGTAATACTTAAAATTTTACCTACATGTAGTCAATTATTTTTCTTTTTGTAATCTCTAAATGCAATTTGAGGATATTTGGGTTAAAAGTATGTAGATATATACTTTTTAAGAAGAGTGCTAGCTGTATTTTTTGATACTAAAAATTTGTACACATTCTGGTGGTCTTTCTGAAAGTAAGCTACATTTTTAAATTAGTACACTAATATAATTTGTGATCTTTTGTGATAAGACTATTTTGATTTATAATATTGTTTATTTGATATTATTTTTATTCCCCTACTTTTTTCTCCAAGAATATATGACTGTTGTTTAGTTATCCATTTTCAGATTAGAGATAATTCAGCTAACAAAGTTTGTTTTATGACTTGGCAATGTATATATTTAAACATTTCTAAAATCAATTTTAAATATTAAGTTTCTACAGAGATTTGGGTATTTTGTGGGATGAAAAAATACGACGTATAGACTATATATAATATACTAAATATGCATATATATTTATACTGTCTTTTAAAAGGACGTATTTCTTAAAGTGATTCAAATTAAATGACACATGTATATATTAGATATTTTATAAGCGCCTATACACAGATTTTACACACTGTATTTGAACTATACCGGATTTTCAGTGAAATGTTGCTTTAGGGGAAACAATTGTGAGATCATATCCCTTTTAAGTGCTTTTCTTTTGCAGTAAACTATATTATGTGTTGACAGGGTTGGAATTTATCAATTTCTCAAATAAGATGATATATATAAAATACTAAGAACTAAATACCTTTTCACTAATTGCTAGTATGTATAAGGAGGCATTTAAATATAAGAGGAAGTAAATATATTTAATTAAAATTTAGAAATAAAGGCAAAGCAATTTAACTTGAAAATCTTTCCAAATATTGTAGCTGTGAAACAGTTTTCTGTGTATCAGCCAATGTGCAATCATTTTACACTCCAATAATGACTGTGATAATGTCATATAATGTTCTTTGATCTAAATATTTAAGTTATATAATTTTAAAGTAGTAGTTGGCACATTTAAGTGTCCCCCCTTTTTCTATTGTTGTGTCTTTTATAAGACTTTTTAACCAAACTTAGCCAAGTTGGTCAATGTGCAAAAGATGTTTCTGTAGGTTATAGTGGTTCAGTGGTAGAGCATGTTTTTAAAATGCATGAACCCCTCAGTTCAACCTCTGGCCCCAAAACAAAACAAAGAAATTATGTATTAATAATGATTATTCCCAACTGGGAACCTGTGGATACATACTCTGCTTCTCATTTCCAATTAGACTAACTATAGCCTACTACCATATCACTGTGTTCCAAGAAAGTAAACCAAAAAGGAGCCCAAGATTTTTTAATATTTAAAAAATTATAAAATATTATTAGCAAGAAAATTGAATGAGCTTCTACATTATCCATGTAATAATTACATGCTAGTATTTTTAAGATTATTAAATTTTAAAATGCAGATCAAAGCAGAGTTGAGACAGAAAAGAACATCTTTTTGTTTTTTTCGAGACAGGATCTCACTACGTAATTTAGTCTGGCTGTGAACTCACTGTGTAGTCCAGGCTGGCCTATGAACTTGTGGCAGTCCTCCTGCCTCAGTCTCCTGTGTGCTGGAATTACCTGCATGTACCATCATGCCTGACTGAGACATAAGAGTAACCTGATAAATTCTACCATGGCCAAGTGATCAACGTTAACATCTGCAGCCATAAATCAGGTTAATAATGTAAGCCATGGTTTGGTTAGTGTTTGTTTTCCAAGAATTCATGTGTTAGAAACTTGTTTCTCAGAGTGACAGTGTTAAGAGGTAGTAAGATCTTTAAGAAGTTGGGCCTAGTGGGATATAATTAGATCACTAAAGGTGGTGCCCTTGGGAGAAATCGGTATAGTTCTTCCAGGGCCCCCTCCTCAATTACTTTGTTCTGAGTGAGTTCTAAAAAAAATCAAGCTTGGGTTAGGAATTTAGCTCAGCAACATAAGTGCCTGTCTGGGGATTTAGCTCAGCACAAAGTCACAAGTTTGATCCCCGGTACCAAAAAAAAAAAAATTAAGCTTGAACCCTGTCATGCTCTGGTTTCCTATCTTACTATGTGATCTCTCCCTCTCCTATGCATTCCTTCTGTGAAGCCATCTACCATGATGTGTTGTAGCTGGATAGACCATTTCCAGAGCTGGCATCATGCTGCTTGGAGTTTCACTTTCAAAAATTGTGTACTAAGTAAACTTCTCTTCTTTATAAAATATGCTAAGAAATAATTTATCTATAGCCAAAAATAGTGATAAAAGTCAAGAGGGAGTCAAAACCCCATTTAAAGAAAGTTGAAGCATTGTAACTTTCTTTGTGGAAATGAAGAATACATCTTTGTATTTTAATATGTACAGATGCCTCTATTAAGTTAATCTAAAAACTGTTGTTTTAAAACAAACTAAATACAACCCATATTTATTTATTTATTCACTTTATCTTCCTTGCTCCTATGTGAATTTGAGTTATCAGTATTTTCATACTACTTTAATCTTAATGATATTGTTTATTGAGGAATTTTGAAAGAATGCTGCATAAATTTTTTATTGTTAGAAATAATAATAACCAACAGCATTAGAAAAAAGTCTGTTATGATTTTAGTGATAATATCTGTTATTGGAACATTTTTAATGTCATTGTGAATTTCGAGTTATTACAATAGCTTTTTGACTATTTTTTGTATTCCTAACTATAGTATTGTAAACCATTCATAACTTAGCAAATTCATTTTTTTAAAGAATACTATATTGCTTATTGAATATACTAGTAAACTAAAATGTTTCTCTTTATTCTATATTATTGTTTGAGCTTGAATAAATTATGAAAAATTTATATATTAAATGACAAAATGTTGATATATTCTTCAAAAATTTATTAATGGAACTCTGGATAAGAGTAGGATAAACTCAACAACTGATCAATGGAAATGTTTGCGAACGTCATAAATTTGACTATAAAATAGGAAAAATAAAAGAATAAAAGTTCTGTAGTGTTCAGAGAGGGGAAGAAAGAATAGGACAAAATGATTTAGATTTACTGAGGAAAAATATTTACTCTTCAAAATAAAGTAAAAGATTAAGCAATATAAACTGATATCAATACAGTAAAACTGTACTTTGAAGAATATGTTTAGTTGTATGATAGAGTAAGGACAGGGAAATAAGTCAGATGATTTATATATGGTGAAAGTGTAGTAGTATAAATCAAAGATGGTCTCTGCATCACAAAAATTATAGGTTAAAATTAGAAAAAATCTGCCACCCTACCAAAAAATAAAAGAATAAACCAAATTGGAAAAAGGCGTTATTTTCCCATGTTGGTTTGTAAGCATTGTGTGTGTGTGTGTGTGTGTGTGTGTGTGTGTGTGTGAGAGAGAGAGAGAGAGAGAATTGAATATATTGTCCTTGGAGTTTGAGCCCAGGGCTTTGTGATACCGAGCATGTACTCTACCACTGAGCTGTGCTCTGGACCCTGTAATTTGTAGTTTTTGTTAAAATAAAATTTTTCTCTTGGTCTCTTATGATTTATGTAATCTATATAAATATTTACGTATGTAAATAAAAATATTTGCTGGGAGCTGTACCCCTATCCCCTAATAATTTGTAGGTTATTGGTAAAATAAAAAAAATTCCCTGATTACTAATGATTTATATCCTCTATATAAATGTTTGCATATATTCTAAACTAGTATGACATACAAAGACACATACTTTTTAAAACAGGTCTCTCATCCATCATTGTCAAGCTTGGAAACATTAATGGTCTCACAGAAGTCTGAAATTGAGTATTTACAGAAGAAACTCAAAATAGCAAATGAAAAGCTGTCTGAGAACAGATCTATCAAGAGTTTCTCAGAGAGGAGCATCATGACAACTGCTGAAGGAAAATATAAGGTAGAGACATGTTATCATTTTGTAAATTTGTCAGGATAAGACTGGCAAAGCAAGAGCTGAAACTGAAAAAACAAACAAACAAACAAAAAAAAACCAGTAACATACTGCTTGGCTTATTTTTCTGTAAATTAAAAAAGAATATGTTCCAAATTTTTGGTGAAATACCTACTAGGAGCAGGAAATTTTCCCTTTTTATGATCAGGTGATACTTTCCTAAATTAATTAGTTGACCGTATTACTAGTATACTTGTTTTGCCAGTAAATTAATTTCTTACAGTGAAATGATTTGATAACTATTCCTCATCTATCTGATATATTCATCACTCTTAAGAATTCATTTTAAAATGATATTGGTCATTTACTTAATTTTCTAATTTTAATTAAAATCTAGTATTTCTCGTTCATCCTGATACAAAAGTTTAAATTACTGTCTATAGGGGATATAAAATATTAATCAGATTTTAATATTAATTCATACACATATTTTTGTGTAGATTACAAAGGAGTATCAGTAGCAAAGAATCTTGTGTGATATGCTGCAAAAGATTCTACAGAATATTGATTGTATTAAAATTCCATATTTTAAATGTAATATTTCTAGATAAGTTAAAATAACATTTCCCTAATAGAGTTGTAGACGTATTTTTCTTATACTTGTTACATTAGCAATAGAGAAAGAATGTATTGTTTATGTGAAAAACTATGTTTTTGAGATGATTGTTTTTGTTTTTTTTCCTTTGAGTAAAACAAACTTTCAATAAAGGAACAATTTAACATTAGGCTCATGTTTCATTGGTAGTTTTACACTATATTGCTATGATTCCCTGTACTATTATTAGTAATTTTCAGAGGCATGAGTTTTATTTTTTATTAAAACATAACTCTTATCCATTTGTTGCCATTTTGTAGTTTTACAAGCTTTATTTAAATGAAAGAAAACATTTCAAAATTATAACTTTATAAGGTATAATTTGGTTGCTGAAGGAAAATACAAGGTTGCTGTGTTGCTGAATTTTTAAAATGCACTACTTTGATATTTCACTACTTTTAATAAAAGTCGAGAAAAGGAGAGGCATATTTTGAACAAAAGTTTCTTTTTTTAAGGACATACAGTAAGGATGTACATTGTATTTCCCAGCTTAATAGTTGCTTTCACATTTTCCTTTTCCAGATTGGTATATGAAGCTGTACATAATATAAACACACATTCTGGTCTCTAGTTAACTACATTATAGTTAATGACCATATGGTCATTATAGCATAAGATCTACAGTCTGTTGTATTTATATTCCTCAAGCATATTGTTCCTTCAACTTCACAGTGTGTTAAACTATTTCAAAGGGGAAAAAAATCCTTTCCCTCTTGTTTCTGGTTGTCCTATCAAGTGTAACCTTGGACCCTTATAGAGCAATTAGACCAGCCTCTATCCCCTCCTTTGTAATGAGGTTTCTTGCATTTCTGAGTCTATAACCCTTTAGTCTTCCCTAATGGGACATCATTATTCTGAAAGAAACAATGTAAATGTAAATGAATATTCTCATTAAGGAGTCACAGAGAAACCTTTAGCGGTAGCACTGTGGTAATTCCGCTTGTTATTTCTCTGGTATTCCATGCAGGATTTTTTTTTTTATAATTCATTATTAGTATTCAAAATTACTTGTTCTTTAATTTTGCATGTCTTTCATAATCCAGTGTTTCAACTAGTTCAACTGTGTCCTTGTTTTATTCTCAAGGAACCACCTGTGAAACGTTCAAGGTCTTTGTCCCCAAAGAGCTCTTTCAAAGATTCAGAGGAACTAAGGAAGCTGAGAAGAGCTGAAAGAAAGATTGAAAACTTAGAGAAGGCACTACAACTAAAGGTGAACATTAAATCATTTCTTTAGTAGTAACAATGCAAAGATAAAAATATACCAAAGTAAACATATGCTTCACAAATAACTGCTTATCATTTTTCTTTCCCGATTTTAATTACTTGTGTAGAAGTATGTAACCAGTTGATCTTGATTTTAAGATTTCAGAGGACTGTGGTATAATAAAAAATATCTACTACTTGAAAACTAAATGTCACTACTTTCAAATTATTTCGGAATACTTTGGCTTAAAATTGGGAATAATTTTCTCAGAAACAAAAACAGAACTATAGCAAGTAAAAAGTATTTCTTGTTCTTTATGTGTATATGATAAACATATCAAAATAAAAGTGGGTTAAAAAATCATAATAGCTTAGGTCACTTATAGTTATCCTTTATATAAAAACTACATAGTCAAAGTGGCAAATAAATATATGATATTTATTCAGATATTTCCATATCTGAATTTGTCTTCGAAATTTGAATGACACTACCCAGATTTTCGAAGTATATACCTTAGCTGTTTGTATTTGAGAGAACTTATGCTTTCTAATTTATAATTTGGATTCTCCTTATCAGGGTGAGTTGTTCACTTGTATTCAGCCAAGTTTATATGGCTATATTGATTTTCTTTTTAACCTAATTAAATAATTTTTTTGTTTGTTTGTGGTGCAGGGTATGAAACTCAGGACCTTGTACATGCAAAGCAAGCTCTCTGCCACTGAGCTGTATTCCTAATTTCTGAAGGCTTTTTTTTCTGCCTTTGACTATAATATGGAAAATTTTTCAGTCTTCATTCACAGTTACCCAAAGCCCTGCTTTATTTGAATTTCAGTCACATTATTACAGGCAGCTGAGTTAGTTTCATTCCCCTATATCAATATAATTCACAATAGTTTAATATTTTATGACAAATCCAATGCGTTATACACTGTTAGGGTGTGAGGGCCTAAGAATGGAACGCAGGGCTTTGCACATGCTGAGCAAGCCTTCTACCAGCCCTGTAATTTAGATTCTTTGTCATATACTATAGAAAATTCTTAGGGAGAAAAAATATTGACTTATATGTGTTTAGAGCAAAATAGGGTTTAGTGACATAGCCATATATGTTCCTCTAAATCCTGTATTTTCTATATATGTATATTAAAATGAGATTTACTGTAGGGAATTGACTCACAGAATCACTCAGACTTAGAGTCCAAGATCTATAGTTAGGAAGCTAGATATCTAGACAGGCTGATGTTATAGTTCCGCTCTGAACCCAGAGGCTAAAGAACCATGAGAACTGGTACTGTTACATCCAAATCCAAGTTCAAATTCAAGTTTCAGTTCAAAGGCAAGAGAAGACCTGTATCCCTCCCTGCTTAAAGGCAGTTGAGCAGAGATAAAGAAATCTCTTTTTACTTAGCTTTTATTCTATCTAGGCTTTCAATAGATTGGTTGAAGCTCAGCTGCACTGGGGAAGGTAGTTTGCTTTACTTATAGTATTAAGTGCGTTCTGGTTTTGTAGTAACACAAAACCAGAGATTGGTTAAATTATAAAGCAAAGAGGTTTATTTCAGTTTGTAGTTCTGAAAGTACAGGGTTGAGTGGCCGCATCTGGTGATAGCTTTCTTGCTGACAGAGTCCTGAAGCAGTGCAAGATAAGAGACTGAGAATGAATATACATGTAACTCTTCTGTTCAGTGTGCCTCATGTTAGAAAGCCACTGGGATTTAATCATGGAACTAGACCTTAATAATCTCACCTCTCTAAACATCATAATAGTCAGATTAAGTTTCTGTCCTCTGAATACTTCAAAAGGGGGATTAAATTTCTGTGCATGAACCTTGCCCCCCAATCTTGCCCATACTGAAACCATATCTAAACCATAGCACTCAGTCCATTGATTAAAATAGTAATCTCATCTAGAAACACAAATAATGTTTAAGCAAACCTTGGCTGTCAATTGACCCATAAAATTGGCCATCACATACACAACTTAGTAGTAGAAGCTCTTTACCATTTTGCTTCCAGAGATCTTCAAATCCTTAATGGTCCATTATTTTTATCAGGAAATAGAAGAACAATTCAAAGACATGTTAGATCTAATCTCTTAAATTTCTTTTCAAAAAGAGGCTCAGAAGGATTGCATTCATTTATTTGCTCATTCCTTTTTCCTGGCAGCAGTCTTCTGAAAGAAACCCTAATTTTATTTTCAGAGTAAAATTATTTTACACTAAATTAAAATTTTTTCTATATTCAAATTTTAAGTCAATTGGTGATAAATTTCAAATTTATGTCTCTACAGATTTACAAAATGAAAAATGGGAGAAAAGTTTGTATTATCATTTACTAGATTCCTTATTTTAGGGAAGAAACAGGGACTATAGGAATTTAGGAAAAGAAGTAGGAAAACAAAACCTGTATATTAAAGCAATTCCAAGGAGAGTGAGCCCACAGTACTTTCTAATTTGCAGTTTAATTTTAGTAAGGGTAACATATTTAGTGGAGATAGAAGACCTTGTTCTACAATCCCCTTTATTATACTATAATAACATTAATATTACTGGTGCATGTAAGTATGAGGTAGATAATATTAAATACTTTTTTTTTTTTTTTTTTGGTGGGACCAGGGGTAGAACTTGCGACCTTGTGCTTGCCAGGCAGGCATTTAGGCCACTGAGTTAAATCCCTGGCCCCTGAAGTAGATTATAGTATGTCTGAAACTGAGGATATATCTCGTAGGTAGAACCCATAATTAGCATGTGCAAAGCTCTGGATTTGATCTCTAGCATGACATATTGGTGATGATGATGATATATCTGTGTTAGTTCCTAGGGCTGTTGTAAAGGAGTACCACATACTGGATGGCTTAGTACAGAAATTTATTGTCTCAAGTTTTTGAAGACTTGAAGAGTCTAAAATCAAGCGGTCAGCAGAGTGGGTTTCTTCTGAGCCATGTGAGGGGAATCAGGAATTAGTTTCACCCTCTTTGAGCTTCTTGTAGCCTGAGGTATTCCCTGCCTTATAGATGGTATTCTCCTCTGACTTCATATCATCTTCCTCAATGCATATCTCTTTCCCATGTGTAAATTTTTTATTTTTGTAAGGATATTAGTCATACTCAATTAGGGCCCAACTGTAACCCCATTTTAACTTGATTACCTCTATAAAAACCTGTCTCTGAAGGAGACCACCTTCTGAGGTAGCAAGGTTTAGGACTCTAACATACTTTTTTTCTGGGAAGGAAAAGAGTGCACAGTTAAATCTGTAAGTATCTTTGGATTTAAAAATAAATTTGTTAACCTTGGTGCTCTTTTTGTAGACCATTACCCACTAATACATGTAGAATTTTGATCATGATCTTTGCTTTCTATAGAACACTGCTGTACCCAAAACTAGTAAGAGCATGGTGGACAAAAACATTCCATGGTGAAATGATTATTATAAACAGTGGATTAAAAATGTTCTTTTTTGTGAGCCATTAATATATGACTACATTGTAAATCTACAAAAAGAGCATAGATCTATGTTTTGCAGATTTATTTGGTTATATTATACCTATTAGTATTTTGCAAGAGGTTGTTGTTCCATGAAAGGTACCATAGGAAACACTAAACAGAAAAGAAACATTTCATGGCACCATAGGTATCTGTAGGGTGAAAAGTTGATTATTCAGGTAATTAAAATTGAGAGGTACTTTTGTCTGTATCTTCTATTCTGTTTCACTAATCCTCTGGTCTGATCTGGTCTGGTCTGGTCTTTTCTTTCTTTTTTTTTGCCAGTACCATGTTGATTTTATTACAGCAGCTTCGTAGTGTAATTTCAAGTCAGGGATTGTAATACCCCCTGCCTTGCCTTTGTTGCCCAGAATGCTTTCGCTATTCTAGGTCTCTTCTGGTTCCAAATGAATTTTAGAAATGTTTTCTCTACTTCTATGAGGTGTGCTAATGGTATTTGGATTGGGATTGTATTCAATCTGTATTAACAATTTTGGACGTATGGCTGTTTTCATTATGTTGGTTCTTCCTGTGTATGTGTAAGGGATATCTTTCTATCTTCTGATATCTTCTTCAATCTTCTTTTTCAGAATAATGTAATTTTCAATGTATAGATCTTTTACTTCCTTTGTTAGATTGATTCTGTTTCATTATTTTGGATGCTATTGTGAAGGGTGTGTTTCCCTGATTTCTCTTCGAGTTTATTGCTTGTGTACAGGAATGCTGTTGATTTTTTGAGTGTTGACTTTGTATCCGGCTACACTGCTGAATTTGGTTATTAAGTCTACCGGTCTTTTGGTGGAGTTTTTGGGGTCTTCTATATGCAGTATCATGTCATCTGCAAATAATGATAATTTAAGTTCCTCCTTTCAGCTCCTTATTCCTTTTATTTTTTTCTCTTGTCTAATTGCTCTGGCTAGTTTCCAGAACTACATTGAATAGAAGTGGTGATAGTGGACATTCTGATCTTGTTCCTGATTTTAGAGTGAAAGTTTTCAGTTTTTGACCATTTAATATGATTAACTGTTGGTTTGTCATAGATAGCTTTTTTAAGATTGGGGTAAAGACCATCTGTTCCAATTTTCTGTAGCGTTCTTATCATGAATGGATGTTTGAGACTTTTATAGGTTAATGGATGCAACTTAAGACCGTACTCCTAAGTGAAATAAATCAGACTTACGTGTAAATATAGTATTGTCTCCCTAGTGTGAGAAGCTGAAAGAGTAAAGATACAAAATGTACAGTAAATATTGAGAAATGGGAAGAAAATGTTCAAAAGGGAAGGGAAACCGGGATAGAAGAAATGAGAAAAGAAGGGAAAAGGAAAAAAAAATTATATATATATATATACAAGATAGTTAAGATAGTTATACTACTAATTTCTCTTAGTTCATTGAAAAGGAAGGTTTGTACGACTATTGTTTGGACAGTTTCTCATTCCTATATCTTGTGACTCTGAAGATAACAATACGCAATGTATTGACCATTGTTAGGAAATTTTTTTCCTCTTTAAAATAAAATTTAAAAAAATTTGAGAGGGATGTTCTGTGAGTGATGACTAACCACTGAGAGCTTTCAGTGATACAAACAACTTGCTGTTTCTGAAGTAGGACTAATCTCTAGAACTAATTTCCCACATTAATTACACTTTGATGCCAGCATTCTCAAAGCATGAGAGTCCTAATAAATCTTTTAATTCTTAAGGAATCCCATAAAATAACTACAGTACCTTTGGTATCTGTAACAAGATGTAAATATTCTTGGTCTTCTAGTTTTCTAAATTACTCATCTATTTCACACACTTAAAATTAGAGCCTTTATAGTTCAAAGAAGTGAAATAATATTTAGATTGTTTACCAAACTTTATATGAAAAATTAAAGTTTAAGTTCAGTTCAGTCTTTGTACCTTAAGTAGAGAGATATAAATACATTCTAGTTTGAAGATAGAGACTGAAGCACTGATTTTAAACAGCTTTCTCAAAATAAAATTTAGTAACTGGGTGCCAGTGTTTGGACTTCTTAAGAACACTTCATATTTCTTCTTATGTGTTTTTCAGTTGAGATGAACAAAATTTAGCCAGCATTTTCTGATCTTTACTTCTACTTCATATATTTAACCATGTTACTTTTTAACAACTTTGCTGCAGCTGTGATTTTGCATATCTTCTAAAATTCTTTAGCATAACATTTGTTTTGAATGCCTCTGTCTAGTTATGCCTTTCTTGTGTTTTTTCATCAAGCACACAGATTCCACTGTAACATATAGACTGTTTTTTAACACACTAAGACTCAAATACATCCAAATAACTACTTGAGAATTTTATTAGAAATACATTCAAAGTAAAATGACAAAATACTCATAATGGTGAAACAGATGGAAATATGGTAGAATACATACTGTGTAGAGTATTATTTTACTATTCAAATGAGAGAATAGTAATTTCTTAAAGTTGTGGGCATCACTGTTAGTACCAAGGAGGCAGAGAGTGAAAAGCTAAATTTTGTTTTATGCTTCTATAGGCCAGGTACAGTGCCAGGCCCTCTCCCTATTTTAAGCATTGTTTTCTTTTCCATATTTTACAGGAGAATAGATTGAAGTAATTTGAAAAGTGTTCTTAAGTTATACCACTAACAAGACAAAGCTTACATGCTTAGAAAGTATGTGTTTCTCCCAGCAAATTAGCATATAAGTGCGGTCATAGAAGTGTGAATAAAGTTGTTTTTTTTTAATAGAAATTCTTATGGTAGAAAAACTCAAGAAATTACTACTTTTACTTAGAGGTAACAGTTCATAACTAATATAACTAAGATCTCTTGAGGATCATGAATTTGACCTTTGTAAGTTTGTTTATGGTTATAGCTAATGACAGTTTACCTCATGCTATATATTTAGAAGTCATTGAGAATAACTTTTCAAGCTAAGTGTTGAAATATCAAAGACATATTTGAACATTGTATTATAACTCCTTTAAGGGTATAGTATTAAGCTATCAGTTCTTCATAATAGAACTTCTAAAGATGAAATTTTGTTACTTTTCACATAAATCTAGGCTTACTTTATTCCTTCTATGTAACTTTTTTGCTTTATTGTGTATTAGTCATGAATCCATGACCTAAAGAATTGGTCCTACTATGGTTAACAGCATTACATTTTTACAAAACAATCATCCTTTATGTATGGACAAATCCTTGTGTTGTTGAAAGGGAAAATATTAAAAATCATTAAATAGGCTTATGAATATTTCTATGGATAGAAGTTAACAACAGGGAAAGAAAGGAAACTAAAATAGTAAAAATTTGAAATCATGTAAGCAGCCTTTTAAAAGTGCAGTGAGTGGGTTTAATTTATCAAGCAAATCTGTTACATGACTTGCATTCTTGCCTTTCTATTGATTGCATACATGTTATAAATGCATTCATGTTTACATACTGCTTTTTCAAATTTCTTATGTATATGGGTAACTTTTTATTTGAATCATTGTATCAATACTGTATTTTCTTCAAAGTTGTATACTTGGTTTTTTGTATTCTATAGAGCCAAGAAAATGATGAGCTAAGAAATGCCCATGAAAAACGCAAAGAGAGGCTACAGATGTTACAGACCAACTACAGAGCAGTAAAAGAACAATTAAAACAGTGGGAAGAAGGCAGTGGCATGTGAGTTACATAGCTCATAAAGACATTTCCCTAAATATTCAATGCAATGGAGTAACATTACATAGGTGTTTTAATGACTTTTGTTTAGTTTTAAATTATTTGGTATTCAAATTTTTACTATGAATTTTTAAGTGGTGAACAACACAAACAAAAATGGCAAAATGTGCTAGTCATAACTATACATTTTACTATGATTTGCAGATGTCATTAGCAGTAGGTGAGTATGAATTATTGTGTATATTTTTACTGTCAATGGAATAGCTTACGAAAGATAGATATTTTAAAGCAAAATTAGCTGGTACTCATATGGTTGAAAACTGCTTTTAAATAAATATAGTACTAATGTTTAAAATGTTTATAACTGAAAAGGTGTTTGCATTTTAACTGAAAAACCAGAGAAAAATGAAATTCACATATATAGTTAACTATCTTAAAACTATTTCAACCTAGTACGCGATTTGAACATCTTTACTATCCATCAGTTTGTTTTCCAGCGTATCTGAATGAATTGCGGTCTCAGTTCAATTGCTCTGAACAGGTGTTCAGATCTTGGTTAGTTTTAAGTGGCTCCCTTGTTAACAGTATCAACAAAGGGCAAAGGACTAAATAAGTACAGAAAATCTACTATACTCTCATCTTTCAGGATGGATCCTTTAGGGCAATACTGATTATACACATTGGTCTGTTCTGTAGAGAAATACTGTTTCTAAGTGGGCCAGTACAGCTCTTTTAAAAAATAAAAATGGGGAGTTTGTTTTATGTATGGAAAATGAAAATGTAAAGGGCATTGGCATCACTTGGAGATACAGATAATTGTCACATAATTTTTTTCCTTTGATGAACAAAAAGTACTTTATATTTTATGTCAGTAAAGCAGTGATAAACCATGTCATAGCCATAGCCTATACTCTCCTTACTTTACAGTACTCACTGCAAAAGTAATGTATTTTCTGACATAATTCACTAGTCATAGTGTGCTCTAGGTTAGAGCCTCTATATTACATTCAAACTGGATGACAGTTGATGACTTCCAGTCTTTCTGGAGAATGTTATGATACTATAATCTATGTTTTACTACTATTGTTCCAGGTTGAATGAGAGAAGCGTAAGAATTTCATTTGTCTGCTTAGCAGTTTGTTTTCTATGGTGGCAGTTTAGCTTTAGAAAATTGTGGTATAGAATTTTAATTTCTGTATGCTTAGGTTTTAGGAAATTCATCTATAGTAAGTAGTGAGCCTGAATTAAAAATGGGACAAAATTGGTACATAGATATTTTTGAATTTGAAAGAATGTACAAATTAGAAATAAAATAACTCCATTTTAAAAATAGGACTGATAGCAGAAAGATACAGAGAGCAGAACCCCAACAACTTCAACAAGAAGATTCTGATGCTGTATGGAATGAACTGGCTTATTTCAAAAGGGAGAACCAGGAGCTAATGATTCAAAAGTGAGTTTTCTTTTCTTTTCTTTTCTTTTCTTTTCTTTTCTTTTCTTTTCTTTTCTTTTCTTTTCTTTTCTAACAATAAGGACTTATGTAAACATTTGGCAGAAATTTTTGTGGCTTAGAGGCTATTAGAGAAACACCTTACAAAACTTTAGAAATGAAATAGTCTGTTTTTTGGCAGTAAAAATAGTAAAAGAAGACTAGTGTCTTCTCTCTCTCACCCTGTGTTCTCTCTCTCTCTCTCTCTATATATATATATATATATACACACACACACACATATATAACAACAACTTGCACATTTTCTAGCTCTAATAAAAACAGTATAAAATGATCTAGAGATTGTGTTAATTAATGTGGCTCTCATCTGTTGGAGGTGTCGCTCTTCATTAGCCCGTATTTTAGACACTGCTGTGCTTCATTTTTGGAATGAGGTGGAGAGGGGATAACCTAGCCAGCCTTCCTTGTTTGATCTTCCAGATACATACGCAATGCAGAATGCCTGAGCTCTCTTGGTTCCCTGCCCTGTCCTGCTAATCCCAGCTGAGCTCATTATGGTGTAGCCTTGCTGCTACTCTTGGAGCCGGAGCTGTCCAAGCTAATTACTGGTAGCAGCAGAACTGCCTGTTAAGGGTCTGGTGTGGATCTGCTAACATGGTCCTTGGTAGTGACCTGCAAAAGACACGAGGGAATTTCTTTCTTTCTTGCTGTGCACTGCCTGTCCTTTGGGCTTAATGCTGATCCCTCCACATAGGTCTTTTAGCTGCCCTAAGTATAAAACTTGATGAAGGATAGTCATATTTTAGAAAACACACAGTTTGCTTGCTTGATCTTATAATTCACAGACTATTATATTCAGCTTGGCAAATAGAGAACTTTTTTTTTTTGAGACAAAGAAGAGTTAGACCAATGTAATTAGACTCTTTTATTATTTAAGTACTTTTTCATTTAGAGTAAATTTTGACAGTTGGACCATACAAATTTTTTTGAAAACCTGCATGACTTTTAGATTGCTAAAATTTAGCAACGTGTGGCATATTATAATTAAACGTTACTGAAATTATTTTAGTTGTAAATGAGAAGCTTGTTTTATATAATGTGTAACTTTTGTAACATCTTTTTCTACATAATGAAAAACTTTTGAGGGAAAGGCGTATCACATTTAAATATATACTCTACCGATTAAAATACAGTCTGTTCTACTAGTGCTAAGTATTTGATGCTGATAATGAGTTCTCTTACATGAAAAATTATTTTATTGACTCTATAAATTTGTCTCAGAAACATTTTCTAGGAATTTTAAATATCTTTATTAAATGTAATTCAAGAGCCATATAATTCATCTATATCAAGTATAATTCAAAGACTTAATATATTTAAAGGGCTGTGCACCCTCTTATCATTATAGTTGGTTTTAGAGCATTTTAATCCCCTCTCTGAAAAGCACATGTGCAAATTAGCTGTTACATTGCTCCCTCCCATCTACTCTTCCAAAACCTAGGCAACTGTTTACTAATCTACTTTCTATGCCTACAGATCTGTCTATTCTGAGCATCTTATACAAATGGAATCATGTATAGTTCTTTATGATTAGGTTCTTTCATTTAGTATAAAACTTGCATGGTGTTTATTATTCACATTGTGGCATGCATCAAAACTTTCTTTGATAATCTCTAATGACTTTCTGTCTCCAAAAAAGGTAGTTAATTTTGGATGAAGTGAGTTAAAATGAGACTTCATGTACTAGTGTTTATATCTAATCTATTAAAGAAAATTCAGGCAGAGATTAGCTATAAGCAATGGCTTTAAGGTTTTGTTTGATTCATTAATGAAATAGAATTAAATAAAAAGCAATATGGGTCTTACAAAGAAGGTTAAGAAATTCTTAGAATCCTGATGGGTTCACACAATAGTGTTTGTACATTATAAATAGTTATTTGAGTAAAATGCTGTGTCATTAATAAACTGTGACTTTTCTCTTATCTGTTCAAATTCATTAATGTGACAGCCATTTGTAAAACAGTTATTTTTCAGATCAGTTTTGACCTAATAAGAGGTAGTGAATTTTTGTCATAAAGAATTCTAAAGCATTGAATACACTTTAAATTATGTAGTACAGTTTCTGAGGGAAGTGTTGGCTATTTTGTGAAACATCGATTCTGTTAATAAATGTGTTTGAATCACTGCTGTGTGTCAGCACTCTGGTGAATGAAATGAGAATATCAGACAAATCTTCTACTCTCATGTTATGTACATGAACACCTATTTACTATTTAACATCATTAATGAAATATGTCAAAAATAAGACTAATATCAAGAATATGATGAAACAAGACTTGCAAAACATCAGTCTTTTATTCATTAAAGTTTTTTTTACTGATGAGGGGAGAAATTTTTTGTTTTGCTTTGTTTTCTAAAATTTCTGTATAGCATACTGACTTTTTAGTGTGCAGTTTTGTTTTTGTTTTTGGTACCGGGAATTGAACTCAGGGCCTTCCGCTTGCCAGGCAGGCGCTTGTGCTGCTGAGCTATTTCCCCAGCCCATAGTGTGCAGTTTTTAAAGTGATAATGTGGGTATAGATTTGTATAACTACTACCGTAGTCAGGGCACAAAAAAAATCTTAAAAAATTTTTCCTTGTTTTGCTTGTTTGTAGTCCACCCCTCTCATCACCCCTGCACTTGAAAAACATTAGTTTGTTCCCCCTCTTTGTAGCTTTGGCCTTTTTAGAATGTCGTAATGCATGGAATCATAGACTGTAAACTTTTTGAGGCCTGGCTGTTTTCACTCAGCACAGTGCCTTTAAGATTCATTCAGTCTGGGCCATCTAGTTTCTTCTTTTTTGTTTTGAAATGGTTTCCATTGTATGGGTATTTCACAGTTTATCTAGCTACTGAAGAACATTTGTATCTTTTCTAGTTTTTTGCAGTTAGCAGTTTTTTGCAGCTATCACAGGTTTCGTGTCAGCACAGTATTTTGATTCTTTGAAGTAGACACCCAGGAGTTGCATTGCTGGATCATATGATAAATCTATATCTATATGTGTATCTGTGTCTGTACCTGTACCTATATCTGTATCTGTGTCTATATATCTATCTATCTCACTGTAAGAAATTGCTAAAATATTTTCCAAAGTAGAGGCCTGTTTTCATTCCCACCAAGAATTCATGAGAGTGCAGTTGCTCAATATCCCTGTCAACTGATAGTGTTGTCAGTATGTTTAGTTTAGTGTTATGTTATGTTATGTTATGTTATGTTATTTTTTGGGTACCGGGAGTTGAACTCACAACCTTGCTCTTGCCAGGCAGGTGCTTATGCTGCTGAGCTATATACCTGGTCCCATGTCAGTATTTTTTTTTCCATGTCAGTATTTTTTAAAATTATTCCTATAGGGTGTTGGTACCCATTATGATTTTAATTTGTATTTCAATCCCTAACAAGAAAGGGGAACAAAAATTATTGTTCATTTAAGTTGAGGTTTTTCTGGTTCTTGGTTAGTGATTTATTTTTTAAATTGTCTCCATGGTCTTTGGAATGTTGTTTGCAGACTCTGGATCTTAGTCAAATCTTTTATTTTAATAGTCCTCTAATGATAATATTCCTGAGATAGATGGTCACCTCATTACTGCTAGGAAGACTTGGGAGTCTAACCTGTTAACTTACCTCTGCTGATACTGCATTGAAGGGAAGGTGAAGAGTTACTGACTGTTGTAGGTAGAAGTCTGGGCTTCTTAATCTGCTTTCTTTGACAGAGATTATTTATTTCATTTTTTTCTCCAGTGTTGTATGAGTGGAGTAGAGATTTCTGTCCTGCTTGTTTGCTCTTTTCTGTTTTTTTTTTTTTTTTTTTTTTTTTTTTTTTTTTTTTTTTTTTTTTTTTTTTTTTTTTTTTTTTTTTTTTTTTGGTGTATGTGTGCTATTGTTTCTAGGTGTCGGTTTCTCTATTATCTAGTTTGGGGTGTTTAGGAAAAATGAAAACCCAAGAACTCACTGCTTTTTGTTAACCTCTGGTGATATACTGCTACTGCTGAGGTTCTATTGTATCCCCTCCTTCTTTCCACCTCTGAGAATCATGCTTGCTTTTATGGATTATTTTTGAGTTTTCCTATTTAATCAGTAGGAGAAATATAAATAAATATATCTACTCCTTATTGGGAACCAGAAGTTTCAGCTTGTTTTCCCATGGGCCAGCAGTCTTATTTTTTGTCATATATTAATATCTATTTTAAAACTTACCCTTAAGTGTTAAGTGATATGATTTACTTCCTTTTCTCAATTGAGCATGTTGTATTACCAATACTAAATTAGGAACCTACTGAGTCGAATATATGTTAAGATATTGTTAATGAAAGTATTTTAAAAATATTTGTGGCTAGCCATGAAGGTGTATGGCTGTAGTTTCAGCTACTTAGGAAGCTGAGGCAGCAGAATTGCTTGAGCCCAGGACTTCAGGGCCAGTCGGGCAATGTGGTGAGAGCTTTTCTACATGCACGCATATGCGCACACACACACACACGCATGTGTGCACACACAGAAAAGATACATTATAAAAAGGACTGCAAGAAAGTGAGATTTTCTAATCTGGTGAATAATGCATCACACACTATCAGCTGTAGTTGCATGTTCCTTCTAGTAATCTTTGTTACGATGAAATGCATTGCATGTATTCTATATCCTTGGCTAAATAAATTAGGAACTTGCAGTGGTTTGGTGATTTGGTTGTTTTATACTAAGCCATAGCCTGTGTAAAACACTGCAGCTGGGCACTCTGCTGGATATAGGGAAACTGAGGGAAATAGTTTGTAACCCTATTTGTTAGGACTTTGCAGCTTAGCAGGAAGGTAAGTAAAAGTGTGATAAGAACAATAATAGAAGTAGTGACGTAAAGTAGAAAAAGCTCTATTCTTCTTGTGAGTGGGAGGAAACAAGTAAAGCTTCAAGATAAATGACAGTGGGGCCGAGGATTTAGCTTAGTGGCGTAAGTGCCTGCCTGGCAAGTGCAAGGTTGTGAGTTCAATCACCGGTACCTCAAAAAAAAAAAAAAAGATAAATGACAGTGAACTGACTACAACA
>RJWT010001237.1:0-20648 GCA_004365215.1 Cuniculus paca | reverse complement strand
GGTAAGACTAGTATCTGGGATACTAGCTATTTATTCCTTAAATGTTTATCATCTAGACCTGAATCAAGGCAGTAACCAAGGTTAAAGAAGAACTTTCTTTTTGTGTGACAATAAAATACACAAACAAAATATATAATTTTTTTCTCTGCTTCTGTTGGGCTTCATCTCTTTGGGAAGTACAAAATTTGTATTTGTATTTTACTTTTATTAACTGTAGACTTAGAGAAATACATTGGTTGATTAATAGATATTTTATCCTTATAGCTGCAATTTAATTGCCCTTTTTCAACAATTTTTCTTAATTCCCTCCAACCTGTACTTCCCTATTTATGTGTATTACAAAGTTTTATACACATTTAAAATTAGTTATAAAATATTTACTCAAATGTTTCGCTATCATTGTGTAACATTCACCCAGATTCTTATTGTAAAAGCAACAAAGAGGAACATGGGTAAATACACTCCAATAAATAGGTTGTTCATTACACATTCATGTTCTGATGTAGTGATTTTTTTTAAGTAAATGAAACTGTGGTGCTCTAATATGTATAAACCATATTATAAAAAAGCAATCAATTCAAGAATATGCATGGGGAATAAAAAATAAGAGCTGTGAATCATAATGCATTTGTCATCCCAGGCTGCTCTAATAAAATGCCACTGACTGGTGGCTTAATTCTCATAGTTGTGGAAGCTGGAAATCAAGATTAAGGTTCTGATGGATTAGGTTCCTTGTAAATGGCCCACTTCATAGTTTGAAAATGAGTGCTTTCTATGTCATCACATATCAAAGAGAATGCTGTCTGTTCTTAAAAAGCTTCTCCCAATAGCATGGAGGCTAAACTATAATTCTAATGACTTTTCAAAGGTCCCATCTACAAATATCAACACATCTAGGGATAAGGACCTAAACATAAGGGTTTGGGAGGGTACCATTTAAATTTTGTCCATAGTAATCAATAGACTCTGATTTGTTAAGGATAATTAAATCAAGAACAGAGAAATCTAGTTAAGCTATTAATAAAGACAGTGGATAATTCATATCTTGCTCAATGTCTCACCGCTGTTCAACAAAGTTTGTTACATTCTGTTTTAAACTTACTTTTTTTTGAGAAGGTTTGCACTATGCAGTTCAGGCTGACCTTGAACTCACCTTGTAACCCGACTGGCCTCGAGCTTGCAGCGATCCTCTTGCCTCAGCCTCCTGAGTTCTGGGATTACAGGTGTGCATCACCACATCCAGCCTAAAATGTATTCTAAGTCAGTTGTCTAGCACCTTTCTCTTCTGGTTTTGTTTTGCCTCTGGCTGTTTCTTCATAGGCCCCTTTGTCAGCTCTTCCCACTGAATACTGTTACAGTTTTTTGGATTTGTGATGGACATGTACTTAATTTTTATATTCTTCCATGACAGTCATGTCTATTCCCATGATTTAAATTATCATCTCTTGCTAGGTGACTTCCACCCCTGATACTTCAGTGTAGTGTCATCCAGATGTCCACATATCTCCCTTTCATATCTCACTCAGACACAGCAGGTCTAAACTTAAATTCATCTTCTCCTACAGATTTACTTAGAGGTAGCATTCTACATCTCAATAAATTTAACCATGATTTACAGGTTTGCTGAAACCAGAAACCTATGGCATAATTTTATTTATTGATTGAATGATTGATTAGTGCTGCGAGTTGAACACAGGTCCTCAAATATGGTAGACAAGCATTGTACCACTGAAGTGTATCCCTAGCCCTATTTTATCATTCTTTCTGACCTCTTCATTAAAGTCCACTATTTTAAAACCAAGAACTTTTGTTCATTGAAAGATACTATTAAATGAATGAAAAAGCAACTTTGAGAATGAGACAAAAGTATTTGCAGTACCTATCTCCAGCAAAGGATTAGTACCCAGAGTATATGAAGAATTTCTATAAATAAATAAGGACAACTATTCTATGGAAAAGTAAGCCAAACACTGGAATAGGTATTTTGTAAAAGCACACATCTAAATGACCTACTGCACATAAGAAAGAGTGCCCAACTTGAGTTATCTTGGTTTGCTGACTTCTTTAGACATGAGTTTACATCATTGTAGATCTTTTCTTTTCTAATATATGTAACACTAAAGGTATCCATCTAAAATTGTTTCAGTTGCACCTCAATTTTTGAAATGTTGTGTTTTAACCTTTTATAAGTTCAAAATGTGTTTTTTTATTTTTGGATTCAACTTCAAGATATATTTAGAAGTATTAAAGAAAAAATTATTTAATGATACTTGCTAATATACAGTTTGGAAGAATTAGTTCAGGACCATTACATTAAGTACACTACTTAGGATTTTGCAGTGGAGGAGAGAGATTGGGTTCAACTGTTAATGTGGTTTGGGCAGGTGAGAACTTGTGGCCAATGACCAGTGTAGGGATCAACAGATGAAAAATTACTGAGAGAAAACCTCAGGGGAAAGGAGGACATTGATTACACTGACCTAACAGGATGAGCCCACGTGATTACATGTCACCTGGCTCAGGGCCAAGGATGGGAAACCAGTAATATCTTGAGGGTGGTCAGGTACAAGGGGAATAAAAGGTTCTTGCTAAACTGACTTAGTAGTGTTCTTCATTAAAACTGGAACTTACAAGCAAATGCACAGATGGATCTATGAGAAGTTTCAGGAGTTTGACTGAAATTTGATCAATCAGACATCTTTTGTCAGATGTAGGTTCTTTAATTTCAAATATTGAGGTTTTTTTCTGACATTCTTCTGTTACTGATTTTTATGGCTATATAAGATGCTTTATACTATTTAGATCCTTTTGGGTTCTGGCTTAGCATGTGGTCTTCCCTTGGTGACTATTTCATGGCATTTGAAAAGAATGTTTATTTTGCTGCTCTTGGAGTTAGTGTTTTATAAAAAAAAATCAATTAGGTCAAGTTTTTAATACTCTTTTTCAAATATTTTATATCCTAATTGAATTAATTGTATATTCTTTTTCGTTGTGGTGCCATATTGCCTCAGTATGTTCTAGGTTATTCGCTAAGTAAATGAGGAATCTGATCCAAATTTAACCATTGTGTAATTAAATGTATGTGTGGGCATGTGTATATACTTGTTTTATTAGTATGTGACCCACTGGGAAGTTGTCAATATATATATCATAAAGTATAAATTTTTAAATTCCTTATTTATTTATTTATTTTTGGTACCAGGGATCAAACTCACGACCTCACACTTGCCAGGGAAACACTTTAGCAGCTGAGCTAAATCCCTGGCCATGTATTTATTATATATGAACAAAAATACAAGTTCACTCATAAAACTGTAAACTTCAATTTTTTCTGAGGGAAATTGGAGACCACTTAATTTTTAGTGTAAGAACTTTATTCCTTACATTGTTGGTACATAAAAACTTAGAACTAACGTATTTTCCTTGTAAATCAGTCCTTTGATAATTACTTAATGACTACCTTTTTCTTAGTACTGAGCTTTATTCTTAGTGTGTATTTTATTTTATGTAGTGTTTCTGAGTCAGAATTTCAGTACGTTACCCATGTTGGCTTTGAACTCTAGGACTCAGGTGATTCTTTTGCCTCAGCTCCCCAAGTAGCTAGAAATACCACTGTGCCTAGTTTATACTTTATTTTTTATGTTTCTTTAAAAATGGTTTTCTTGCCTTTAATTTTATTAACTACATTTTTGGCTTCTTGTCATGACCTTCTCTTAGTAAATTTCTTATTTATTTATTTATTTTGTCTTTTTGAGATAGAGTCTCACTGTGCAGTTCAGGCTGGCCTTGCATTCACTTTGTAGCAGAGGCTGGTCTCAAACTTGCAATGATCCCCTTGCCTCAGCCTCCTGAGTGCTGGGATTACAGGAGTGCGCCATCACACCAGGCCTTATTTTTCATTCTTTAAATGATTTTTTTCATTGCTGATTTTTGAAACTAGGGCTTTTCTCATGCTAGAAAATACCACAGTGCTGTATCACAGCCTGCTAACTGATTATTCTTGAGATTATAGTGTACATCATATATATATTACAGTCTGAAATTCATCAGTATTTCTAATTTCTTATAATACAAAGATCTTGAATGCTTTAACTCTGACATCTTCCTTGATCTTACCCTATTTTGTAGTCTGGAACTGTAGTTCTACCTTATTTTAGCTTCAACTTCTTTGGATATTGTTATGATTACATTACATAATACATGTTTATTTAGTGTTGTGTATGCATTTGCCATTGTCATTCATTATCATTGCCTACTGTTTCATATCTTGCTTTTGGGATTTTTTTCTTTCTTATTCTATCATTTAATATCTATAAATAGTAAGTTATGACATGTGAAAGATAATGCCACTATCCCACCCAGCCCTTTTCTCAGTTCTGTCCTTGAAAATATTATATTAGATGTTTTCTGGACTTCTCATTCCAACATACTTCATAAATTTCTGTTTTCCTTTTGTCTCTTTATATAGTCTTTCATTTTATCATCTTTGCTTTTTTGTATATGCTATTTAAGCTACCCACTGAGTTTTTAATTTCAACTTCTATGGTATTTTTATGGTTTTATTTAGCATTTCTAGATTTATTTGGTTATTTTTCTTGATTTTATTTCATTATTGCTTTTTTTTAATGTATGTTTATCATATTTTATCTTTAAAACACTTTAATTATAAAAGTCATTTTGAATTGTTCTGTTATGCCTATTTCTTGTTGTGCATTCTCCTATTTTGAGCAGTGTGACATGCAGATTGATTTATATATATTGGTATTACCAAGTTTAACTTTGAGAATTACATTTTGTGGTGACCTTTCTTCTATTCATTTTCTGTTATGAAAGTCTCCCTTTGGAGGATGTGTGTTAGCCACCTTTCTGTCACTATAAAAACTGCCAGATATAGTAATTTTGAAAGAGAAAAGATTTATTTTGGGTTACAATTTTAGAGGTTTTAGCCATGATCAGTTGGCCTTATTGCCTTGGAGGAAGCAGCTTATCTCTGATGGTTTCATCTCAGGACTGGCAAGTGAAAGAAAAGGGGGAGGGGCCGGGGCAGCACAGTCTTCTTAAAGGCACAGCCCCAGTTATCTCAGAGCCACAGGTCTCAGAAGACTCTACTGCCTTCCAGCAGTACCAGCCTAGGGAACAAGCTTTAGCACACAGGATATTGGGGGATATTTGAGATCCAAACTATGGCAGGATAATTGTGTTACTTGGCATCCTCCACTATACACTAGCCGTACACCAGTTTTGATGTTATTACTGATTCTTTGTTTCTATAAATCTATATGGCTTAGTTTTGAACCAAGTAATAGGAGCCAGGATTCTCTTGCTATTGACTGTGTGCTCCCTTCAAACTGACTGTGAAGCAGGAGGGCTCTTTTTAATGGAACCCTGACTAGATAAGCTCAGATATTCAGCTTTTCATCCAGCAAATTTTTGTCTCCCAGCTTCCTGTAGTTAATAGCAGTTTTGTCTCATGGCCTCATGTAGGGTCTTGGTTGTAAATTTCTATTTCCACTCAGGTTGCACAGTGTGAGGTACTTGCCATAGTATTTGATCAGTTCAGATACTCACCATGTTAGCTCAGTGGCAATGTGCTGGTAAAGGTACTTTGCTTTCATTTAATGTCTAGAGATTTACTATGTCTGCATTCAGTGGTATGTAATAATATTTTATTATTATTATTATTATTATTATTATTTTTGCCTTTTTTGAGACAGGGACTCAATACAGTTCAGCTGGCATTGGGCTCATTTTGTAGCACAGGCTGGTCTTGAATGTGCAAGGATCCTCCTGCCTCTGCCTCCCAAGTGCTGGGATTATAGGCATGCGCCCCCATGCCTGGCTTTTTTATTACTTTTTATTGAGTATATCTGTGGGTTATTAAATGATGAGACAACTCAGTGCATGATTTTTAAAAATACCTGGTTTTGTCTAAATTTTAGATATTTAACATGTTTATTAAAATAAAGTTAACAAAAATCATTTACTTAAAACATTTTCTATAGCCTCTTTAAAATTTAATGCAATTTTTAGAATCTGTTAATATGGATATATTTTTGCTTTTATTTTACCATTTTTAGTTCTGTGTATTTTAAAATATCTCTATTGCTTTTATTTCTTTGCTATATTCCTCAACTGAGATAGTTTATGTACTGTTTTATTTCTTTACTTTTCATAGGATGAATCTTCAAGAAGAATTGGATGAGCTTAAAGTACATATATCTATTGATAAAACAACAATACAAGAATTGAATAGATGTATATCAGAGAAAAGAGAAGGTAATTTTTTTGTGAAAATACATATTTAACACAAACATTGTTAAATTATCTAGTTCTTGAAGTTTCCTTAATGTTTCCTAGTAATGTTTTATAGGTAATACAGTGTAGAGTTTATTCAACGTTAATGATTCATTTATATTTTCTTTTGACTTTACATTTATTATTTGATATCATTTACCTCTCATCTGTTTTCTGGAATCGAAATCTTAGTCTAGACTGAAACTTTGGAAAACTCCTAATCTAAGATTATTTCATTAAAAGTCAAGATACTTGTACTTATTATACAACCTCAGTACTTCATTTGAAAAAGTAAATTTGATATGATAGAATTTCTTTTTATTTAACCTGCTGCAGCCTAAGGATTGCCACTGTACTTTTAGTTGCTGACCATTTCTACTTAACAATTACTTTTAATATACCCCTATGTTCATTAATTTTTTTTTAATTACTATGAAAAAAAACCTGAAAAGAATCAAATTCAGGGACGAAAGGTTTATTTTGATCTATAGTTTCACAGGTTTCAGCTTGCTGCATTGCTCTGGGGCTGTGACAGGGCCGAACATCATAGCAGATGATGGGCTTAGCAGAGGAAAGCTGCTTACCTCGTGGCAGCTGGGAAGCAGAGAAGGGGAAAAGAGGCTGGGAGGAAGGAGTCAAGGACTAGATACAGACCCCAAGTTTGTACCCTGTGATCTGTTCCTTTCAAACAGACCAAACTTGCTGTTTCTGTCACCTCCTAAAAGGGCACCTAATTGTAAACTGCTGATAAATTTAGTCCTCATGAACTGGCAGCCAGGTCTTTAACACAGGGAGCCTTTTGGGGGACATTTAAGTAATGACTGTAACATTCTTCTTCTGGTTGTTACTCTTGTTAATTTTACTTAGGTCACTAGTGACTTGTCAAAATCTACATTTTATCCCTTTTGTTTTACACTTGTAAGTTTCATCATATTTCAAGCTTCCTTATTGGCTTCTGAAACACTATTTTATCATTATTCTCTCCTATTCTTTCTTACATCTTCTCAGTTTCTTCCACTGGAATTTCTATTTACCCATTAGCTATTGGGATATCGAAGACTTTATTCTTTGATTACTTAAAAAATAATAACATCATTATTAGTACACAAACATTTAAGCAATACAAAAGCTAGCTCACAACAAATTAAAGCTCAAAATTTAATATTAATTACCACACAACTACCTCTTTATAGTTACATAGAAAGAAGCTTAGATAAATTAATTGCTTAAAAAGGGTATCCCAATAGATGCTACTTTTAAGAGACTTATATATGTATTTGAAGCTAAATAAATAAAAAGAAACTTGTAAAGGTAAAAGAGTTGTTTAACTTTAGGTAAATATTTCAACAATTTGAGAGATACTAATTTCTAAAAAGTCCCTTGGCATTCAAATAGCAATGTTACAAAAATATCGATGGTACAACTACTATTTTTAAAGTACTATGATATAGACCCCAAGTTTATACCCTCTGGTCTGTTCATGAACTTAATTTGTTCTACAATTTTGGAAAAGATGACTATGTTCATGTTTGTATGGGAAAGATAGCTGTGGTTGTGTTTGTCAGGACACAGAGTTTGCAAACAAAAAGAAATGATGCTTGTTTGTAAGCCAGATTGTTTGCAAACAAAAGTGTTTGTGAATAGAGATACCACTGTATTTAAATTTTAGGGGCATTTAAAATTAGCATTTTAAAAATAAAATTAGCATCTTGCTATGTAGCTGAAAACTCCATTTTTATTAAACTTTTAATTTTCTTTTCCCTGCATATTGAATTTTGTTCATTAAATAAAGGCGTTTAAAAATTATGTAAGGGTCTACAATTATATGTAGCACAGTAATACTAATTCCTTGAATGTTAGTCATTTTACTGTGTATCATTGATTCAGTACTCATTTTTTAAAATCATGGCATTTTTATTTATGAATTCTTTGTTTTCATGTGTTTCTTAGTTACCAAATATAATTAAAAGTATTCTTTTTTTTTTCAAGAGGAATCAAAAGAGCCATACTGTAAGAGTCTACATGTTTGAGAGTATGTATCAAGTATGTCTATGTATTTAGGAATAAGCTGGCTGGGTATAATTTTATTTGGCCACACCTTATTTTCTTCAGAATTTTCTAGATGTTATTCATTTTTATAATGAGTTGTTGTGACATGTCTTATGGAGTGGTGTCTGATTCTTCCTCTGTACTGTCTGCTTTGGATGTAACTTGCTTTTGCTAACTATGTTCCTGTAGATTTACATTTTACAGTTTAATATTGAAAGTCTTAAGTAAGATGTATCTTATTATAATATGTTTTAAATCAGTTTTCTGGGAAATCTATCTATTTATTATTTGTAAAATCTTCTGGTTTCCAAGGATTTTTAAATATACTTTTGTATTCTTTTTTTTATACTCTAGTTGAAGGACATCACTTATCGTTATGTTAGATTACTTCTGTCTGGCCTTCATGTCAACTTTCTTCTAATTCTGTCTCAGATAAAATAAGTAAATAAATAAAAAGTGTTTGGAAATGTAGTTCAGTGTGAAGGCCCTGAGTTCAATCCCCAGTGCCACCAAAATAATTTTTTTCTCTTACCTTTATCTTCTGTATTAAAGTCATCTCAAAAATTTTATTCACCAGCAATTCAGTTTTAACCATATTCTTTCTTTTGTTCTTTCTGATATTCGCCTTCAGTGATTTTTTGGTTCTCTTCAACTATTTCATTTCATTTAGAAGCTTTGTTATCTCTTTCTGAGGTTATATTTTATTAATTTTACTATTTTTGGTAAGTTTTTAAAATTTCATTGTCTTTCAGATTGGATTTTAAATCTACTTTTTATTAAATGTACTGTTCATTCCATTTACTGGAGAGTGTTTCCTGTTCTAGAAAGGATGACCCAACAGTTCAAAGTTTTATCTGGCATCAGCCAGGAGCCTTGAAACTAACCAGGTCTGGTGGTTTTCATATTTCTTTGCTGAGAAACATTTCTGCTCTTTTTCACTTCTTTCTTTAAAATAAATCTGTGTTTTCTTTTGGTATTATTTTCTCTCTGCCAGTAGACATTCCTGTAATATCTTGTGTAGTCTGCATGGGCTGGTGATGAGTTCTTCCAGCTTTTGTACACCTGAGGAAAAAAATCTGTATTTTGACTTCATTTTTGAAATATATTTTGATTAAGTATGGAATTCTACATGGACATATTTTGTTCTTTCTTTTTGTACTTAAATTTTTTTTATTCTATTCTGGCTTAAATTGTTTCTGATAACAATTCTGTCATTCTTATTTTTGATAGTATATATCGTATCCTTTTTCTCTCTGTTACTCTGCTGTTAAGAGCATGAAGTACTTCTGGGCCTGTTTGACCTTTGGAGATTGTTTCCTGTAACCCTTTTGGATGAATATTTTTTCCTTGAACCTTAGTAGTTTCCTCACATCACTGTGCTAATAGGTACTTGGTTGAAGAATTGAGATGAACCCTCTGTGGATCTCCAGGGCTCTCTGAGCAGATCTCTCTTCTGTGTTCCTTTGCCCAGAGAACTCTAGGTTTCTTAGTCTTTTTGAATTCCAGGTTCTGCCCTCTTAGTCAGAAAGGTTATTGGATTTGATTTAGTTTCCCCATTTCTGTGCAGTAAACTGGAGAAGTTACAATAGTGACTTCATTTGTTTGCCCTCTCTCAGAGATGATATAGTCTTTATGCTTAATGTCTGAAAGCTCTTTTTTCAGATATTTTGCTTAGTTTTAGGTTTTTTTCCCATGGAAGAGTAAATCTGGTCCTTCTGGCTTCCTTTTATTTTTATTGAAAATGCTTTCCTTGGATTAAATTGCAAATCAACATGAATAGTGGTCTCTTTCCATATACCATATGCCTACGCATTTTTGTTATTTCCTGCTTTTTTTTTCTCTAGCTATTTTTATAATTTGTAAGTTAACCATGTCCTTCCTTTCAACAAACATTACTTTTCTGCTTAAATCAGTTCTACCTTCCCTAGTTATACCACATGAACACCTTAAGTCCCTACTCCACTAAATGTATTTTTATTGAAAATTAAAATTCATGAGACAGACCCCTGCCCCATACCCAGATGACCTCAGCAGCCAACGGGATCATTGGCCACCCCTCCTCTGCATCCAGAGAACCTCAGGAGCCGAGGGGGGCCTCAGCCACACATCCCCTTCACCTGGATGATCTCAGCAGCCCATGGAAGTGTCAGTGACCCCTTTTACCATCTGCACTACTTCAGTGGGCTGGTGGGAGTCTCAGCAACCCCTCCCTCCACCCAGAGGACCTTGGTGGGCCAGTGAGAGTGGGGTCAGTTCTCCACCGAAGCAGAGTACCCAGTGGGCTGGCAAAAGCCTCAGCAAACCCTTCCCTCACCCGAAGGATATTGGTGAGCTGGCAAGAACATGAGTCCTTTTTCCACACAGAGAGCCCCACATGGGCTGGTGAGGCTTCACCCGATCCAGAGAAACCTGACTGGGCCTGTGAGACCTCCAATGACACAGTAAGGGCCCAGCTGGGGCACACACTATAGATGGGTGGGTCTGGCTGCCTGGAACAGCCTGAAGCCACAGTTATAATACAAGCTAAGCATTGGTTCACATCAATATTCCTAGGCTAGTCAGCCTAGGAAAAATATAGGACTCACGCTACTGGCCTGCAGGAGGAATTCAGGTGACTGGCCCTTCCCCTACACTGTAGGACCCAGCAACTGAGTGAAGGTCAGCCACACAGTAGGACCCTACGATAGTCAAAACTAGTAGGATTGAAAAGACTGGATTATTAACACAAGAGGTGAAAATGACAAAATAGAAAAATGCAGTCTCAAACATCCAGCCTATCTGAAACAAGTACAGGAGATATCAAAATAGAGGTCATTGGAAGTCACACATCTGAAATTTCTTAAAAAAAAAGAAAAAAAAACAAACAAACAGCAAGTGAAATAAAAAATTCCATGAGGCTATAGAATGGAAATCAAATTACAAATAATCTCTCAGGTAAAGAAAGAAATGACAATCTTAATAAAGGAGTTGATCAGCATAGCTTGAGAAGAAATAGATAAAAAAAAGTACAGGAGCATGGCAAAATGTTGGAAAACTTCAATGAACAATATAGGAAAGAAATATAATGCATTAAAAAAATTCAAAGAGATATCCAGAAAATAAAAAATTCCATTGAAAGCTGGAAAAATTGCTTCAATGAAATCAAAGATAGACTTTCAGACCTTAAAGATTGCAGCTAGCAGTCACAAAAGGAAAGAACTCTTAAAAATAGCAAGCGACCATGAAACAACAACTCAACAGCTCCAAGATGATGCAACGAAATACAGTATAAGACTGATAAGTGTCAATGAAAATGCAGGAATCAATGCAAATGACCCCCCAAAAAAAAAAACACAACAAAAAAAAAGTATTTGTAGAAGTAATAGCAGAAAATTTCCCAAGCATGGGAAAAGAATCTGATATACAGATAAGTGAGGCATATAGAACTCCAGATAGCCAATAACAAAATAAGAAATTAATATCTACAATTCAGTGAAAATGCAGATACAACATACTGGAACCTATGGGATACAATAAAAGCAGTCCTAAGATGGAAATATGTAGCAGTGAATTGTCACATCAGGAAAACAAATGAGCACAAATAATCTAATGATGTACCTCAAGCTTCTAGAAAAAGAAGAGCAAGTGAAAACCAAAGCTCATAGAAGGGAGGAAATTATAAAGGTCAGAGCAGAAATTAACACAATTGAGACTAAGAAAACAGTGCACAGAATATAATGAATGGAAGAGTTGGTTCTTTGAAAGAATAAACAAAATTAACAAACCTGAAGCCAACCTTATTAAGAAAAGGAAAGAAGAAACACAATTTCATGCAATGAGGAATGAAAAGGGTGAAATTTTTACAAATCCTGTGGAAATTCAGAAGATCATCAACACCTACTTTGAAAATCTTTACTTGCATAGGCTGGAAAGCACAAAGCAAATGGACAGATTCCGAGAAATGTATGAATTACCAAAGCTCATAAAGAAGACATAAAAATTTTGAACAATGCAATATCAGGTATTGAAATTGAAAACATAATTAAAAACTTACCAACAACAACAAAATAAAGCCCAGGTCCTGGAGGATTCATGGCTGAATTTGACATGAAATTTATAGAAGATTTAACAGGAGTACTCCTCAAACTCTTTAATGAAATTGAAAGGGAAGCAGTTTTCCCTAACTCATTCCTGAAGGCAAGTATTACTCTGGTACCAAAATCAGAGAAAGACCCCACCAAAAAGGAGAACTATAGGCCAATCTCCCTAATGAACACAGATGCAAAAATTGTCAGTACAGTACTAGCAAACAGAATGCAGCAAATCATCAAGAAGACTATACACCATGACTAAGTGAGATGCATGCCAGGAATGCAGGGGATTGTTCAACATATGCAAATCAATAAATGTAATACACCCTGTCAACACAGCAAAAGATAAGATCACATGATCATCTCAGTAGATGCAGAAAAAGCTTTTGATAAAGTCCAACACTTGTTCATGATAAAAACCCTATCAAAAATCAGAATAGATTGTCTCTACCTCAATCTGATAAAAACCATTTATGAGAAACCAACAGCTAATATAATAAACAGACAAAAACTGAAAGCTTTCACTCTAAAATCAAGAACAAGACAAGGATGTCCACTATCATCACTGCTATTCAATATAGTTTTGAAAATGTTAATCACAGCAATTAGACAAGAGAGAGAAATAAAAGGAATAAGGGTAGGAAAGGAAGAAGTTAAACTGGCATTATGTGTAGATGACACAATACTCTACATAGAAGACCCCCAAAGACTCCATGAAAAGACTCCTAAAGTTAATAAGCAAATTCAGCAGTGTAGCTGGATACAAAGTCAACACTCAAAAATCGATAGCATTCCTGTACACAAAACAACAAACTCAACAAGAGAGAAATTATAGAAATAACACATTTCACAGTAGTATACAAAAAAGATGAAATACTTAGGAATCAGTCTAACATAAGATATAAAAGATCTATCCATTGAAGTCTATGATACTCTATAAAAGGAGATTGAAGAGGATATCAGAAAATGGAAGGATATCCCTTGCTCTTGGATAGGAAGAACCAACATTGTGAAAATGGCCATACTCCCAAAACTGTTCTACAGACTTAATGCAATCCCGATCATAATACCCTTAGCATACCTCACAGATCTAGGGAAAACACTCCTAAAATTCATTGGGAAACAGAAGAGACCTAAAATAGCAAAGGCAATCCTAGGCAACAAAGGCAAGGCAGGAGGCATCACAATGCCTGACTTGAAATTGTACTACAAAGCTTCTGTGATAAAATCAGCATGGTACTGGCAAAAAAAAAAAAAAAAAAAAAAAATCAGACCTGAGGATCAATGGAATAGATTAGAAGATACAGACACAACTACAAAGACACTCAGCCACCTTATCTTTGACAAAGGGGCCAAACATGTTCAGTGGAAGAAAGATAGCCTCTTTAATAAATGGTGCAGAAAAAATTGCTTTCCACTTGTTGACTAAGGACTAAAACTAGACCCATGTCTATCACTATGCACTAAAGTCAAAATGGATCAAAGATCTAAATATTAAAACAGAAACACTAATTCTATTAGAAGACAAGGTAAGTAGAAATCTTGAAGACATAAAGGGTAGCAAGGAGTTTGTGAACAAAATGCAGTCCACACAGGAAGTACTTCAAAGAATCAACTACTGGGATCTCATCTGATTAAAAAGTTTTTGTACTTCAAAAGAAGTCACCAACAGAGTGAAAAGAAAACCCACAGAACGGGAAAAAATTTTAGCCTACTCAATCTGATAAAAGCCATTTATGGGAAGCTAACAGCTAATATACTCAACAGACAAAAACTGAAAGCTTTCACTCAACACTTATATCTAGAATTTATAAAGAATTGAAAAACAGCAGGCCCCCAAAATTCAAAAATCGAATCCAAAAAGGGCATCTCAGATGAACACACACTGCTCAGATGAAGAAATACAAATGGCAAAAAATACATGAAGAAATGTTCGACATCACTGGTCATTCAAGAAATGCAAATTAAATAACATTGAGATTCCATCTCACTCCAGAAAGAATGACTGCCATCAAGAAAACAACCAATAACAAATGGGGGGCTTTGAGGAAAAAAAACCATTCTCTACTGTTGGTGGGAGTGTAGACTGGTATAACCACTGTGGAAATCAGTGTGGAGATTCTTCAAAAAACTAGAATTGGAGGTCCCATTCAAACCAGCTATTCCCCTTCTTGATATTTTCCAGAAGAATTGAAAACCATGCCACAGCGATATATGTGCACCCATGTTTATAGCAGCACAATTTGTAGTAGCTAAATCTTGGTAACAACCCAAATGCCCAACTGTGAAACCAGTAAAAAAGATGTGATAGTTTTATACAGTGGAGTATTACTCAGCTATAAAGTAGTATAAATTTGAGGCTTTTATAGGTAAATGGATGCAACTTGAGACCATACTCACAAGTGAAATAAATTCACATGTGTAAATATATTGTCTCCCTAGTGTAAAAAAAAAAAACTGAAAGAGTAATAAGATCCAAAATGTACAGTAGATATTGTGGGAAAAAAAAAACAGAAAGAAACTATTCTAACGGAAAGAAAAACTGGGATATTGGAAAGGAGAAAAAGAAGAAGGGGACTATTATATGTATATATGCATACATATATACTTGTGTATATATATATATATATATATATATATATATACAAGATAGATAACTATGCTACTCATCTCTGTAAGTTCATCAAAAAGAACAGTTTGTGCTTTCATTGTTTGATCATTTTTATGCGTAAATCTTGTAACCTGAACTACTTCTAAGATAACTATATGCAATATATTAACTAATGTTAATTTCCTATTTTTTGAAATTCTGTATCATTTCTATCTTTGTTTTTAAAATAAAAATTCATGAGACAATGAGTCTTTAATATAATTCCACAGTATTGGAATTATATGTCGAGTGTTTAGTTGAACTATTGAGTGCCGAGTTGCTGGATGTGTCTTATGACTGAAGACAACAAGCCAAAAAGCCAAAATAAATTTTGCATTATCTTTAATCTCACTTAGTGAGATACTAGCAACAAGAGGCTGAAATGCAGAAACTGCTATATCCCTATGTTCTGTTTTCTCCCATCAGCACAGGCATGAGGGTTGTCTCACTGTCATGGGAGCTCCAAACAAAAGGCTACAGTTTTGTGAATCTAGGGAGAGTGCCAGAAGAGAAAAACTTAAGCATCAGAATGCATTTGAGTAAATAAAAATGTCAAGTTTTCTTAGGAGGTTCCCTGCTTCCTAAGGAGATCTCTGCAGGGGGACCCTAGGAAGCTTCAACTAAACAGCCCAAATAAAGAGTCTTCCAAGTTGAAGCACCTTGGCCAGGGATACATATTTGTGCCAGAATTGGCTGGTCAGGGGGTTTTGGGCCCTTGACTAGGAGAACCCCTCAACCCTCTTGACTAACTCCTTCAGAAACTTCAGTCTGTTGACTGTGTGCCAAGTCTGGTTGGAGAAAAGCTGTCTTCCAGGCCTGCCACATAAAGCCTTTATAATTACCTGCTGTCCATTCTGAGAAGTCACACATAGCACTTGATCTTTACAAGTGTGAGAGAGTTATAAAACTACTGCTTACATTACTCTTCATTGTGAACTGAGAGCTTGTGTATCAAACAGTGCAAGACAGAAGCAAATGGAAAATCTCATTCACAAACAAGGGCAAGCATTTATTTATTGCATACAGCCTGTGAGTTGGCTGACATACTGTAGCTCTGCAGGTTATGTGGTCAGCTCTGCTCTGTTAGAATAGAGCTCCTTATGCCACTTATGTTCTACATTTCTGGTTTTCTTTTTCTTTTTTTCTTTTTTTCCCTCTGGTGAGACAAAGTCTCACTAAATTGCCCAGGCTGGTCTTGAACATGTGATCTTCCTGTTTCCACCTCTTGAGTAACTGGGATTACAAGTGTGAACCACCTTGCGTGGTGTTGTAGTCAGGGGTTGCAAGGAGAACAATTACATGTAGGACAAAAAATTTATAATATTATTTTATGATGGTCACCCAGAGTTAAATACAAGAAAATGCAGGAGGTCTGTCTACAACTCTAAAGACCTAGAAAATTTAGCTGAGAGCCTGGATCCCACAGTAATGTCCCACATGAGTTCAGTCGAAGACCTAGATCCCGTGATAGTACCTCCCACGAGTCCACCTGGACTTCTAGAGCCCACGACAATGACTCATGCAAGTCTGTTTTATGGATCTGTGCTGGGAAGGCCCAAAAGTCAGCAGTGGAAGCTAGAAAGTTTATGCCAGCAGGGTGAAGGATCTGCACCAGTAGGTTGAGGGTTCTACACTGAAGCCAAGAAGTGGCACTCAAAATAAGGACCAGGGCTCTGCTGAAAAATACCGCAGCCATCCTCAGCAACAGTGAGGTCCTGAGCTCCTCCAACGATGAGAACAGCCAAGTACATACCAGGAAGTCAGTGTGACACACTTCTCCTAGAGATTAAACAGCACACATCTTCCCCTCCAGCACCAGGAAGCAGTACTCAACATAAGGACCAGATCTCCCCCAAAGTGAACCACAGTCATCCTCAGCAACAAGGTCCCAAGCTACTCCGATGATAATGGCTGAATTCACATCAGGGAATAAGCTCCACAAGTGCCTCCAGGAGAACCAATAGCTCCAAACAGCAATGCTTAGGAGAACCCACAATGCCGCAGTCTTCCTCTCCACATCTCCTTTTATGCTGGCAACTTTCCTCACGTGGGCCATTTATACTCAGCACCATGCCGATTTAATTCAGCTGCTGTTAAGTTGACCACCAGTTTTTAATCCATAACACCTGGTTTACATTTTTATTCTTGACTTGAAAGAGAGCAAGTGCAAACATGCAGAACTTGTTAGGATTAATTTTTGCACTGACCCATTGTAGCTTCCACCCATTTGCCTTTGGCTAAAGCAAGTTTGCCTTGTTAAGTATAACTAGCAGCTATTCACACTAGCATGGAAGGTTCGTATACAGAGTTCAGAGAGCAGATCAGGCTTGTTTAGCGTCTTACCCGTTGTCTTTCTAGAAGCTCTTTGTTTATCTGAAAAAATCTGCTAGGTATTCCATAATTTCTTTCAGAGATTATTAGCAACAGGTATGATAACCAAACTCTGAGATCATATATTAATGTTATTGTCTTAGAGTTGGCCTTTGTGTTGGAGCACTTCAGTGACCACTGCTTTGATATGGTGACAAAAGTATCATTTTTCAAACCTGAAAGTTTTGGAACTTACTTACTTCCTACATGTCTATGGCCCGTTGCTTTGTGAGCTCTTATCTTTCTTATAGTACCTAGTTTGGTGAGGAATAATAAACTTAACACTATTTATCAGCTATATTTTTTGTTTTCCATGGTGTGTAAAGTGGTAGTTTTCTTATTACATAATATTACCATTTTCTCAGTCTTCTGTAACATAATTATTGCCACCCACCACTCACACTCAAAATCAATGCCACATAATTTAAGTTTTTATTATAGCAGCACCCAGTCATACTTATCAATGATTCAGTGACTTTGTTATGGAATAAGTTACCACAAAATCTGAATATCATGCAATATAAAACATTTATTTCTTGCTCATGGGTTTGCGGTCAATGAGATAGATGTGTTTCAGGCCATAAGTGTGTTGGTTGGCTGGAATACTTCCTCTTGAGGCTGCATGTATGAATTTAGGTCTGTTCCATATGTTTGAGACTCAGGCCCAGGCTGAAGAAGCAGTTCTTTCCTGGGAATGTAGTTTTCATGGAAGATGTTGGAAACTTCTAAGAGTGAGCAGCACAACTCTTTAAGTTCTAGGCTCATAATAAACATACTCTAATTTATACCCACGTTTCCCTTAGACAAAGTAAAATCACAAACCAAACTCAGCATCAGTGGAGTAAGGATTCTATAGTTCATGCATGAAGGCAGAGAAAATATTAAGCAATTGCTGAGTAATCTACCATTGTATAAAAGTAAGAACCAATGAGAAAAAATATATGGGAATGTTAATACATATTGCGAGTATATATCTTTCTAGATGGTGTGATTAAAAATATCTGGTGTTGTACAAATGGATCGCAAATTTTAGACTATTGCCAATGAATTTTACTTAAAGGTAACATGAGGACTGTTATGGCTTATGTCTAGATGTCTCCTGCAAAGCCTCATGTGGTCATCGGTGGGGCTTTTTGGAGGTGGCTGGATCTAGGATGTATGATGCTGGAATCAAGAATGTAATGCTGGGATTGATTCATAGTGCAATGCTAGAATTAAGGGTATGAGTGTTACCTGCCTCAAAGGCAATAGCCTGGATAAAATATAAGAGACAGAAAGAGGGCTACTGTCATTGTCACTTGTTGTTTGCTACTTCTTTGCTATTTTGCTGCTTTTCTGCTGTCTGCCCACCATGAACTGTTTCTCTGTTATGTCCTTCTGACATGCCATCCTACCTTGGAGCCAGCTAACTCTGAAATGAAACCTTTAAAAATTTTGAGCCAAAATAAACTTTCTTCCTTAAACTTTGGTTGCCAGGTATTTTGTCTCAGCAATGAGAAAAGGAACTAAGACAAGGACTTTCATAGTACATGGGCAGCATACAATTTGAGTTTAGAATTTTTAGCAAATATTTCAAGTTTACTTAGTATTAAAGAAAAATTGAAGGTGCATACATACCAAATAGAACCTGATGGAGAAAAAAATAAGGTCTTGGGAAGTGGTCATTTTATTTTAACTTGGAGATGTTAAATGAACACTTTCCAGTATGTTCCAGTTTTTTCAAATAAAGCCAAATAATTTCACTTATAGTATGTCAAGATTATTTCTTAGAATTCTTAGAATAATTAACATTAATGCTTTATGTTGATAATTTAATGCATAGTCATTAATCTATTGAGAATATACCTTGTTACCTAAAAATTTAAAGGGAATAAACTTGTTCTAAATTAATGTAATATATTTTGTAAAGAAAAGGAAGTCAGACTGCAGCTTTGTTTACCCTGCTTGTAATTGCTATCTGATCTGGCATGACAGCATTCATTTCTTTCATCTCTAGTCTTGTTAAGATATATATTTCTTGAGCTAATATCACTCCCTTATTCAGTGACTTCCTACTAACAATAGAGCTACAATCCTTTGTCCTATTGCTGTCTAATCCTTACCTTCCTCTCTGCCTTTATCATTCGTGTGCTTAGCCATATTTTTCCAATCTGGAATGAAAATACCTGTAAAATAACACCCCAAATGTACTTAATTATTTAATATTACTAGAGAGTTGTGTACATACTCTCCCTTTATCAGTTCCAATTGGACAACCTCCTATCCAAAGCCTTTCTTTGCTTTTTTGTAGGTTTTCTTAGTATATTCTTTATACATTGTACAGAATGTATACATATTTTGTATACACTGTTCAGAATGTATACATGTAAAATATACATGTTAGTTATATATGTATATACATAAAGGATCCATATAGTTTTGGGGCTTACTACTCTTATGCTAAAGGTCATGCTTTTTTCTAGTTATTGCATTAAATACAGAGACCACCAAAAAAAATGCATACACACTTAACGGTTTATTGTACTAATAAGTGTCTGGAAGATAATGACCACCGCTTTGAGCATCTGTTGTACTTGTAGTGGCCAAAGATAACTTGTTTTAATCTCATGATGTCTCTATAAATTTAGTATTAAAATATTTATACGAGTTTTTATTTTCCTGATGTATTCATTTGTTATAGTCAGGGTTTGCAAGGATACATAATTTATAGTATTATTTTATAATAGTCACACAAGGAGTCAAACCCAAAAGAAGGAGGAAATCTGTCAACACACTAAAGACCCCAAAGAATCCAGCTGAGGGCCTGGATCCCATGGCAATGTCTTGCATGAGTCCAGCTGAAGATCTAAAGCTCATGACAATGTCTCATGCTAGTCTGTTTCACGATTCTGTGCTGGAAAGACCCAACGGTTAGTGGTGGAAGCTAGAAAGTCTGTGATGGATGAAGGATCTGTGCCAGGGTGAGGGTTCTGCACTGGAACCAGGAAGTGATGCTTAAAGTAAGGATCAGAGATCTCCTGAAAAGTACCATAGCCATCCTCAGTGACAACAAGGTCCTGAGCTCCTCCAACAATGAGAACAGCTAAATTCGTATCAGGAAGTCAGTACAGCAAACCTGGAGATTGAACAGCACGCCATCTTTCCCTCTGGAGCCAGAAAGTGGTAAAGTAAAGACAAGAGCTCCCCCAAAGTGAATCATAGCCATTCTCAGCAAC
>RJWT010001236.1:0-50459 GCA_004365215.1 Cuniculus paca | reverse complement strand
TACCACCTCACTTTGAACACACTTATCCTATAAATCTTGTCACTTTCTGCAGCAGTTCTGGAAGTCCTCTTTCTGGGGTTTCTTCAGTTGCACTGTCATGCTTGCCTTGCCCTGAATCTATTTAAAATGTTTACCTTTTGTGATCATTTTGACTTTGTGGAAGAGCTAGGAGTGGCACAGTACCTGATCCAGTGAATAAAGCAGACAAGGATACAAAGTAATGTTTTGAGTCCGCCTTTCTGTTTGTTGTTACTTAGCAGTAGCTTTCACCATATTTTTGATCATACTTCAAAAAGGAACTCAGAAAAAAAGGACTTCAGAACCACTTCAAAAGGTGAATAATAGTGAGATTTGTGCATTAAAGGTGTGGGAGAATATTTTGAAGAGGATTAATGGCAATGTGTCTTTCACTGTAATAATTTTTTTTTTAATTTAAGCCTTCACAGTTTAATTTAGTCACAGTTGATGTTATGATTTGTGTTTAGATGTTCCCCTCAAAGCCTCATGCAGTCATGGTGGTGAGTTTTTCAGAGGTGGCTGTACCTAGAATGTGTGGTGCTGGGATCAAGGGTGTGTGATTAGTAAATCAGTCCACTGATTGGTTTAGCACAGTTTGGGCTAGATTAAAGGTGTAAGTGCTACACCCACCCTGGGGCAGGTAGCCTGCGTACAATATAAAGGACACAAAGAGGCGTGTCTTCCCACTTGTTGCTTTGCCACTTTCTGCCTGTCCTGAACTGTTTTCTGCGAAACCACTCTGTCGGGGGAGCCAACCAAATATGGACTGAAACTGCTACAAACTGTGAGCTACATAAACCTCCCACCCTTTAACTTCGGGTGTTGGGTATTTTGTCTCAGCAAGGAGAGTAAAGTAGTTAACACATTTGATAAGTTGTGGAGGGTGTTAAGAAAAAGGCTTCTATCTTTTCCAAACACTTTCAAAGGTCTGTGTTGCAGCCAAGGAATATGTATTTTGACGAATTACTTATATGCTGCTACTGTAAGTTTGGACAAATCACTTAGAGTCACAGTTTCTGCCCTTGTTTATTGGGAATAATATCGGCTTTTGTGCAGTGTAAAGGTAAAGAGAACCTGCCAGGGAAGCAGTGTAGGAAGGAGATGGCCCATAAGGAGAGGTTCAGTATTTTGGTAAGTGTGTGTGTGTGTGTGTGCACGTGTGTGTGTTGCGTGTCATGTAAGATGAGCAAGTAAAAAGTTCCTGGAAGAAAGAATGATTATCACATGTTATCACATGTGATATTACAGTTGGTAACGGGAGAGAAACACAGAAATCCAAGAATGCTGTGAGTTTGATAAACAGAAGCCAGAGAGGTGAGAATTGTGTCCACACTCAAGAAACTAGGATATAAAAGGTGGGGAGAAGAATACTCGGTGTCCCAGACTTTCTCTGGAATAAAAGACTACTCAATGTCATAAGGAGATGTTAATGACATGTGTTTAAATAAAATATATTATAAATTAGGATGACCTCATTTTCTGTTATATTCACACGATTGTGTTATATGCTGTTTCTAATTTCATCTTTTTCCTCAACTGTAGGCATTAGTTTTTCCATGATTACATTAGTTTTATAATGAAAATAAGGTAATAAATATTATTCTTGAATTCTTTGAGTGGAGTCAGGGAGAAAAAAATGGTATCTTTGGTGATAACAAAACTGAGACAAAGGCTTTTTCTCTAGGTAAGAGAATATTTCTGCTTGATTGTTAGGTGAGGTGAAGGATAAAATCCTGGAAGAATCAGTTTGGAATTGTGTCAGATCATGAGGTGCTCTTTAGAATGAAGAAGGAAGATGTCTTATGAGGGAGTGAGAAAGATATGATGACCATAAAGAGAGCTTGAGAAATAAAGGTATTTCTCAAGGTATCCTTTGCAGGGGAATTTCAAAAATACTAGATTACAATGTTGTTTTAGGATTTTTTTATTAGAGAAAAAATCACAGATTTGATCCCTTAATGGGCCAATTAACTTCTTCCCATTCCTGTAGGCTAAATTATTTCCTCTAATATCAGATACATGTTTTGTAGAATGATGCCACTGTCATAAAGAACCCTATACAAGAGAGGATAAATGGATCGTTGCAAATTTGTTGGCATTATGTAAGCTAAACCTCAAGTGCGTTCATTGCTAAGGTGCCCCAGTCTAATGCGGGCCTAGCATTACCTGAAGATCTGCTGATTTTGAATTTAAGGGTTTAAAACTCCCATGTTCTGGAGTTTCTGTCCTGGAAAAAGATTAGTATGAAAATATTTGCCCATGGAGATCTAAGAAGCACTGAAGAAAACTGATGCTTATCTGGACTTTTGAGTGCAATGGTCGCAGAATTCTGAGGCTAGTGATTTATGACGTGATCTCTCTTGTAGTGAGTCTCAGTTTTCCTGTATATTCAGACTGTTTCACCCTGTCCACACTTACCACACAAAGAACTCCTCAAGAAGATGATAGAGCACAGTCTCTAGAGAAGAAGCTATTAGAGTAGTTTCTGTGATCAGACATTTGTTGGTCCCTGAAGATTTTATTAAGTGGGATTTGATTCAGTTTTCCTGCCTGGAATGCTGCACTTTTAAGTGTTCCCTCCTGGATTACTGTCTGCTTTTCTTCTGAGATATTGCATGGTACTTAACAGAAGCTACAGGACTGCAGTGTATTCATTTAATTATGCAGAAATAATGGAAAATTAAATTGCATCTTAGTTCACATTTTACAACTGAGGCAGAATCTATAGTACTTACAAATGTGGATGTTGGTGTCACACAGAATCCAGTTTGATCTATGCAAATCAATAGCTGTGATACTAAGGCTTAATTTCTTATCTGTTCTATATAAGCACTTCCCTTATACAGACTGTGGAGAGTAGTAAATGAGATAAAGTACATCCATCAATTGGTATAGTACCTGGCATATAATAAATATTTAATAAACATTAATAAGTACTAATTACTTTTTGTGCTGTTACTGTTACTCTTAATCCATACACTTAAACAAGAAAATAAAGGAAGCTTGCTCCAAGAGAAGACATCAATGTACCATTCAACCAGAATTTATGATTTCAATGAGATCAAAGTGGAAGAATTAGCAAATTTCCTTTGGTGACAAATGACTCTGCATGAGAGCTTGACTTTGCAAAGGTACTTTTTGGGGACAATCTAGGATTAGGGTATTTAAAGATATCTACACTCTTCTCATAGGTCAAGGCAGGTAAGAAGCACCTGTTTCCTTTGTAGGACAAAGGAAAATGACATGCAAATGAAAAAAAATAAAAAACTCTTGCTTGTCTTCAGTGATAGTTCTGTGTGGAAATAGGTAAATAGACCTGGGCAAGTTTTCTGGGTAGGTAAAATAACACCAATTAGGGGTTCAAACATTGTTTTGCAATTAAGTATATTAGGTTTTAAATCCCAGATGCATCACTTTACTAGTTACAAGGATCTGAGCAAGATACATAATGTCTTCAAGTCATATCTTCTTACTTTTGTGAGAATTAATTTGATATTGAAAGCAAAGAAGCAGTCTGCATAGATTAAGGTTAAAAAACTGGCATTTTTTCTGTATATGAGAATGTGACCTGGGTGTATAAGAAAGTTTTGTGTGTCAAGATAAACTTGAGACTTAGTTTTCCCATCCTCGATTATTCTATTGATACAGAGAATTAAATAATCCAGAGATAGTTGTAGAATCTTTTCCAAATAATTAAATTTTAGGTTCTAAAGTAGCCATTCTGACAAACACAGACTAAAGAAGTACACGTGTAAGAGCTGGGGAGGCACAGACTGCTCTGCCCAGCACTGTTCCAAGCACCTGACAGGTAATGCCTATTCAGACCTTGCACCAATGTCCCGAAATAGGGAAATTTCATCTGCATTCATAGAAAACTAAGAGTCAGGGAGATTAAGTATCTTGTTCAGAGTTTTGCAGTATGTAAGAACAGATGAGACAAACCTTGCTCTGTTGCCTTTAAAGCCAGTTTTTATCTACTGTCAATTGTGTAGCATGTAGAAATGAAATATTATTATGATTATGTTGTACAACAACAAGCCCCCACTATGTCCCAGTGTACTCTTATGAGTCTTCATTTGACTCAATTGATCCCAGACATTAAATGGTAAATGTGATTCACCATTTTGGATCTTTTCCTTCCTTCCTGCTATTCATATACAACCACTAAGAAGTAAAATGTTGCATTCGAGATAAACGACACGTTAGTGTTTCTTTTTCCCGCCTCTCTCAATGTGTAAAAGAAGAATTTTGTGATTAATGTGACAAAAGTTTTATTTCTCAGGAATAAAACACATGTAGATCCATATGCCTCCAGGGCAATCATGTGCAGGATGCTACTCAGCACCCAGCAGGCACAAAATGGCAGTTTCCGACCCAATACATGAGTCTATCTCTAGTACTCTTCATTTCCTTAATACAAGTAGCAGTTTTCCCAGGTCATGTCAGCCTGAGGATGAAGTGTAGTTGACAATTAATAGTGACATACAATATTTCTTTGGCTCTTCACTCATTATTTTATGACACCCCATCCTTTTATAAAGGCACCCTCAGTACTTCCAAGAAGATTTGCTCACAAAGTCTTCCCCAATAATGGACTACTTTTTCTGGATGTGTTCTAATTCCAGAAGTGGTGACATTGTGCAGGCTGGTGAGGTCTCTGAAGCAGCCTCCAATTTTGGTGCTTCCAAGAAAAGATATGAAGTCTCAAGGGCACTGCTTGGTCCAGCAACTGAACAGCGCTAATGGTTCACTGAAATTTTTGAAGCCTCAAGTTCACTTTGGTACACTTCAAATCATGAGAGAAAACCTACTTCTCTATCTGAACATCAAACTCCATGAACTGTATGAATTAGAATAAGGATGCAGAAATGGACCCTTCACCTGTGGGTCTGTTGTTCAGACCTGTCTGCTTGCAGTGTGACCTTGAACAACTTTTGATATCTATGTAGGTTTCATCATGTGTGAAGTATGGTTAGCAGTAGTACTCAACTTGTGGGTTGCATGTAGTTCAATCTGAGGCCCCTGTTACTGTTGTAGGAGTACCCAGATCAAATTGGTACAGGCTCCCAGGATAGCAGAGAGATGCTAATGTTCTGCTTTTTGGATTTGTATTTACAGCTCCTCTCCTTAAAACTAGGCCGTGAGCTGGAGGATGCTGTGAGTAGCACTTGGCTTTTTTCAGAAATGCCTTGCTCTCCAACTCTGGCTTTAACCTTAAATTACACTTGTGTGCTTTAATTATTCCTTCTTTAGGAATGACTGTTCCCTAGCTGGCTCCCCAGTACCTTGAGCTAGGGAACAGCTCCAAAAGGCATCCAAGAAAACCAAGGCATGGGTGATGTTTGAATTCTTGCCTGAATTTTATTTTTGCTTAAATTGGAAGCAAGTATTCACATTCTCTGTGTCACACACACACATACACACACACACACACACACACACACAAGTTTTGTGCAACACCTTAAGCCTTCAGTTGCTTTTAACATTGATTTAGATGTACTCAAATTGTTATTAAGTCTTATTCAATGATATTTCAACAGAGCATCACTATGAGATGATATTTTACATGAAACTTCCTAAGTAATCTTCTTTTGATGCTAAATGGTTCTTTTTCAATTACCTGAAGCTGGCATTCAAAAATTGTAGACCACTGAAAATATTCACTTTAGCAGTTTGTTTAAAAAATACCCATTTACATGATTTCGACACAGTTATCATATGTGCCTCTCTTTTTCTCATTCAAGCACTACATGAGTATCAGGTAAGCTACGTAAGCTATTCTTAACTCAACTTTAAAATATTTATGTTTTTCTCTAGATTATCCTTGAATCACAAAGATTCTCTTCTAAAAAGAAAGGTGAAACAATGCCTCCAAGACAAAAACGGCATTAGTTTTTCACCAGTAGCTTAATTGAACATAATTATTTATCTTGTAATCTTTTCTCTTTTTCTCTTTCTTGATCTTCTTGAATATTGAAACTCTACTCAGTACTCACTTGTTACATGCCAAGGAATTTCAAAGCTATGGTATCAGATTGACTCTTCTTTTTGTGAACTCTAAAACTCATTCACATAATTATTTTTGATCTGCCACTCCAGCAAAAATTCTAATCTAGATTATAGTATTTCCTGCACATTTGCAGGATGGTCAAATGACCATTTGCCCTAGTATATCTCTGTTCTCACTGTAGTTAAGAAAACACAAGTACTCCTCTCAATGGATCCAGAGTTTTTTCTCAAGCAACAAACTGGTAAAAATGCCTCCGGGATTCATGTGACACAACCACAGACTGGCATCACTGAGTACCTTTCAAGGAAGGAAGGCTAAAGCCCAGCCTAGCAAGTTATTAGACACGCTAGAACTTTTCATCTTGAGCAAATGCTTGGACTACAGTGAATCTAGGAGGTTAAATATGTCATAAACAATGAAAGATTCTTCAGCTACCAATACTACATACTAACTGATTGAAAGGAATTTAGGTCTCTATTTAGTCCTCTATTTAGTCTCTATGCATGTCCTCAGTTGATCCAGCATTGGCCTTTTTAGCCCCATCTATAAACACTTGATGTCATTTTTTCCTCATGTATGCCTCTCCTGAAAATAAGAGCCAGTGAGGAATACAAAAGCCAGAATGACAAGATTCCTTTTTTGTCCTTGCAAGCTCTTAATCCTGTCAACCTACAGTGACTTATTTATGATATGTTTAGTACATTTCAAAGTTATTTTTATGTATTTTAAAATGAAAAATTCAGAAAAGCATTCATTTCTGAAGAAAAAGAAAATTGGAAAAATACTCAGAGATGGAGATACCAAAGTGTCAGGCTACTCTGTGTGGACTGGGAAAGCTGATCTCTGTTACAACTTCCCTTCTCAGTCCTCAAAAGTTTATTAAACCATGACAGTTTGCAGAAACTTTGGGAGATTTTTTTTTAGCCTAAAAAATATTCTTTTTAGAGTCCCAAGTGATTCTTTCTCTTAAGTCATATTGCTGAGTATTTCTGCATTTACTGAACATTCTTTTGGAAATGATGACTATCCTCTGAGAGGACTCTGGGAAAAAATATGTTGGTTTCTCTCCTGAAGAAAGCAAATTCATTTCCCCTCAAAGTTACTCTACTCTGTAGATCCCTGGGAATATGTAAATGACAATAAACACAGAATTTATTTCTTTAGAAACAGTATTCTGTGGTCTCTAGGAAATTGTTTTTTTTGTAAAGATGGAAAGCACTGGTCTTAGAATTTTTCACTGAGACAAAATACAGAATACAAATTTAGAAAACTGAGTATCACACAGATAAATGGTGATATAATGCTCATCCTAAAACGTGTAGTTTCTTCTTATTTGCTGGACTATTAAACCTGTTTATTTTACTATTTGTGTAAGCACCTAAAATGATTGTGAAATACATAAGAAGTAATGACACCATACAACATTTTTATTTCTGGACATCCTTGTGTGTAACGATGATAGGGTAGGGAAAAATAACAGTGATACTCTTCACTGCAGATTCCTAACAATTCATTAATAAGTTAGTATGAGACAGAATCCTAGACTGCCTGTGTTCCTTGCAGAATGGTTCCAAGTGGAAGAGCAGAGAGAACTCTACGAGGAAAAATAGCCTAAGGAGAATGTACTGGGTAGGTAGAACTGGACCCAGAGAGGAATTTCTAGGACTCTGGATAGATCAGCAGAGTAGGATTTGAATATTGGCTCCAATGTAGTGGCAAACAAATTCGCTACACTTCTGTTTCCTGGACTATTTTTCCTTTTCAGTTTTGATCTTAGATATGTTTTCCTATATTTAAAATGGAGATATTAATAAGATATATTTCAATGGATTTTTGTGATTTTTTCAATCTTGCATTATACAGTAATGTGTGTTTTAAAAGTGTAACACAAGGATGAGTAGTTTCTAGGTCTGCCAAAATCCTAGTTTAATGCTGAGAACCTAGAAATTCATTTGACTCACTATATGGCCTTGGTAGATAACACAGCACCATTGTCCAATTCCTATCTAATTTCAAAAATGACTGCATTTACCTTTTATCCATTTTAGGATGGATAGCTTCTCATATTTTATCCACATTTTGAATCTAGTATAGAAAAGAGGGCATCATTTTAGAATGGTAAAGAACTTGAACTTTGGGGTCAAATATAGATTGGTTTGAAGCCAGTTTCTGGTAATCATTAAATATATGACAAAATATTTAACATTTAGAGCCTCAGTTTCTTCACCTATTATACATTTAACATATACAGAGTGGCCTTTTGGTCCTGCATGTGATCTTCTGGGATATGTTGGTATACAGATACCTAGTAAATAAACTTTAGAGTTAAGGACTTACTTCAGCTCCTGACTCTACCATTTATTGCCAGTAAGCAAAGTGACCCACACTGAATAAAATTCTGTGTGTATTTTCAACAGATTATATACTTTTTTCTAGGGTTATTTATTGTATCTTGAGGATAACTCATCTCAGATGACTAGTGTTTTGCTCTTTGTAACATTAGCATATTAGACTATCACACATTTCCAAATTAATTACAATTTTGAGATTTTCACCTTTGTTAAATTACATTGTGTCACACAGAAGGGTAAATAAATAAACTGATTTTAACTCCTGAAATAATACCTATTAAATTCAGGCAAGGAGGTCTGAAGAGTGAGAAGTAGAAAACTCCCAGTATCTGTTAATTTTTCCTCAGTAAGTCTGCTCCTTTTTCAGTCTCAGATACCACTAGTTCATGGAAGGCACATTGTTGCCAAAGAGGATGAAATGTAATTAGTATATGACTGCAATATAAGAGTGGATTTAGCCCATAGATTGACTCCTTTACTTTGAATGCTTCAAATGCAGTCAGTCTGGCAACTAAACAAGCATTCCCATTTATCTGTGGGAAATATGTACTTTGGACAGGTCTCTTACAGAGGAAAAGGATAGTGAAGTCCTCTTGAATCAGAAACTCTGGATAGTAGCCTGATCCTATGTGAATATTATACAGAACAAATTCCACGGTTAATCTCACTAAGTCTTTATTGCATTGAGTGAAGATGAATGGAATAAAGGGATGCAATATGTAATCTTTTTCTCCTGGCTACTAAAATGTTTCAAAACCAAGTACAGATCCAGAATAATGAAGTGTAAAAGACACTTAATACACACTGGAGTTCTTTATAGGTGGGGGGAAAAAAAGCTCTAACACCTTACTGGTTGTACCCAAAGCTTGGAGAAACCATAGAATAACTGTTTAAATCAGTTCTCCTCTGTATATCTTTCCCTACTTCCATGGAAACAACAAGGCCTAGGTCTTATGCTTTCCATGGTTTCTCCATTTTCTTTTAATAATATTCCTTGAGTTCATTCACTCACTAATTAGTGTCACCATGTGCTTATATTGCTAACAATTTAGATACAGCACTTCCTTTGAACACATAATCTCCTTGTAAATGCATCATCGTTTTGAAGTGATGTCATAAATTTTGTTGCTGATTCCAGATCTTAAATGGTATATTTATATGTATTAATGTCTGCCTGCTGTTCATCTTGAAGTTATAATATTTGTACAGTTAAGAGAAGTGACGAACCAAATATAATTTTCTTTCTATTCTAGAATGCTTTGCATCTTGTAATCACCATTGATTGCTTACTTACTATTCAGAATCAATAAAAGGAGTAGATGTAAAATTGTCCAACCTCATGTTTTATAATGTAATAGACTAGTCAAAATGGAGGCTACTAATAGCATTCAGCTGTACAGACATTATCTGATAATGACAGTGTGTATAGCTCAGACTGCAGGGAAACAAATTAAACCTGCTACCTTAAATTTTGGAGGTAATTTTATTTAGGATTGGGTTTATGCACAAAACTCACCAGAATATGTTTTTAGTGTTTTATGGATAATATAATTTTATTTGCCTTTTATCATTTTAATTGTATTTCCTTTCAGCAATCACTTGCACTGTTTTACATTTGTCCCAGGGTTGTTTCTGATATGACTGATGCATTGCTTAAAGTCCATCAATATGAGATTATGGAATCATTAAAACATACAAACTTATGCTGAGAATAACAACTTTCAATTTCAGGTTTATATAAATCAGTAAAATCTTGGAGAAGAAAGATAAAAAATATTACTATGCAGTCAGAGATTTACTCATCTAGTTTTAAGCATTTTCATGTTTTTACTGTGCTCTCAGAAAATAATGTCATTAAGATTACATGTTTCTGAAATGATTCTTGTTTTGTACGAAGTCTGTTAAACTCTGGCATCTCATTGGAAGTATCCTTTAGATTAGTGATATTCCTTTTAGGTCCTTAAGTAAGCATGCTTGATCATGGTTTGAAAAGAGAAATGCAATGTATACAATTTTAAAGCCCATCCAGAAAGGAGCTTTTCTTAGAAAATCAATCCTAACAATTGATAAATTACATCCTCTATTGAAACAGAAATGTGCTCATGACATTTTGGAAAACATTCAACATAGCAGTCAAGTTCTTTTAGTGATTTCCCTGACAAACATGGTCTTTTACTATTTCCTACACCTTGAAACCAATATTCCTCTCCAGACAGCTTTCTAATACAGTGATTAAGAGTGCACATGGAAAAGAAACCTCACTGGTATATGTTGATTATGAATTAATCACTTAATTGTCTACTGCCTGTTTAGGATGGTTAATGACCATCTGGCTTTTGACATTTTTCCCTTCTTTTATTTGCTCTTTTATACCGTTTGTCTCAGTGGAAGCCACGTAATTCCCACCTTCTTTCTCACCTGGGATGCTTATCTTCCTGGGTATCTACTCTAAACCAGGCAGCATTTTTGTTTCTAAGCAGGAAGTGCACTGGATGGAAGGACAGAGACCTACCTGGACTTATTATACCTGTGTGTTCCCTTACTTTATGCCTTGGACCTGGGCTTTTTGGTCACTGGTTTTTACCTTCATATGGGATAAAATTTTGTAACAGAGAACAAATGACTTATAAATGTAATAACATTATAAACTAAGGACCTACAGCTCTTTAGAGACACCCAAGAAAACTTTTCACTTTTTTCTCAGACATATATGTCAAAAATAATCATATTAAATCCATAGAGTGTTTCTTCTGCACTAACCACCGTTCAGAGTTTTGAGTGTGTTCCCTTTTTTGCTCTGCACAGCCATTACATGAGATAAGCGTGATTCCCCTCTTCTATATGGATAAGAAAAGTACTACACAGAAAGAGAAAGGAGTATGCTTGAAGTGGTACAGCTCAAAATTGACAGAGGCAAGGTTGTAATCTCTTTTGTCTCTGCACTCTTGATAACACACTCTGACTCTCAAATAAGTCCAAAGTCAGCTAGTCCAATAGACAAAATATTGATAGCCCACAGTTACTATCTTTTATTGATAAAGGTCAAGTTTCACAATGAAGAGGTGCTGTTTCTCCCAAGCTTGCAAATTTTGTCACTCTTAGAACAGCTCCTGTAGCATCATGCCTCATATGTGGGACAAGGAGTCAGGCTACAGAGAGCAAGGGCAAGGCCTCCAGCAAAGGATCGAGTATAAGCACAAATGAAAATGACCCTTGGGAAATAACAGTAGCTAACTTTATTGAGCACTCTTCATGGGCTAGATCCAATGTGATGCAATGCTTTCTCTAATTTAAGCCTCTTATAATTATTCCAGTTTTACAATGTAGCAATGTGGATTGAAAAGGGTAGGTAATTTTCCCAGGATTGCAGAGCTGCTAACAACAATAGTAGAACTCAACTCAGTGAGAACTCGAAAGTATGCTCTAGCCTTCTAGTTTCGTTTCTGACATGTGAAGGAACCGGAAGTCATCACTTCTGTCCTTATCTTAAAAACACCTTAGAAAACTAAATATCAATGACTTTTCTTTGGTCCATCAGAGAAGAGATTACAAGGATAATCACCACCCTAAAATTCTGGAAAGGCAAGACTATTCTGAGAAGCAGCCCAGATCTGTACACCTGGAGCCCAAAGAGTTAGAATCATATACTAGTAGGAATATGTTGGTGATAATTTGGATGAGCTGTTGGATGATGAATATATGCAGGAGTGTAAGAAATTTTAGTGAACCTCGGCCTCAGAGGGACCCCATAAGTTCACATGCTTTAACTGCCAGGAAACTCATCAGGTTCTCATAGTAAAGATACTGCCATTGCTGTAGCTGGAAGGAATTGTGGTAAAATATGCCCAGAACCTTCTCCATTGAAAAGGCTTACTCTCCAATGTTACAGACTTTATCCTCAGCTATGGAATGAATGTCTTCCACTCCAGACCTGCCCCCCAACCTGCCAATCTCATCAAATGGGGTCAAACAGGGTGGAAGTCACATAACCCAAAGAAATATGTGAGTAATGTTTCAGCCAGAGAAGGATATGAGAAGATGAAGGTTGATCAGCTATGCTTTGGCATAACTCAAGGAAGATTACAGGTGGAAGACAGGGTCCATTAAAATATTGACATTTAATCATAAAGTAACAGAAAACTCTCCCCTCACATACCTTGCCACCCACTAAGTGGGCCCCATGTAACAAGAGTAGATTATAGCTGAAAAAGCTGCAAGACACAGACTCTCAGATCAAACACAAAGACAAAAATAAAGACACATATATTATACACACCCACATATAGGGATATCATATTCAAACTGCAAAAAATCATAAAAAGAGACAATATTGAAAGAAATTTAAGGGAAGAAATGGCTTACTTACAAAGGAACAGTTATAATAATTAGTATGGACTCTGATCAGGTATCATACAAGCAAAACAGAATAGATTGAAATAATATATTGGATTAAAAAATACCAACCTATAATTCTATGTCTACTAAAGTATCCCTCAAAATTGAAGATTTCAAATATTAAGAAAGAAGAAAAAGTCATACATAGTGTTCTCAGAAACTACAGTAAATGTTTAATTTTTAAAAAATTTATATTACAGTAAAAGATGTATTGCCATTAATCTGCCTCCCAATAATCTCCCTCACTTCAAACATATTTATCCCAGCATTATTGCTACTTTATGAAGAAGTTCTGGAAGTCCTCTTTCATGAGTGTCTTTAGTTGTACTGTCACACTCCCTTTCCCCCAAAATAAGACCTAGCCAAGAAATAACCAGCCTTGAAAACTAGAGATCAAAAGTGCCAGCCCCAGTCAGCCTATCATTGTTCTCTTGCTCAGTGGCTACTCTGTAATTTCTAGTCTGAAGTATTCCATATTATTATACCAAATTTTTGAATTAGCACCTGAAATTGTACCTACTTGTCACTCTTGATCCTAGAGTGAGAAGTCTGTTTTCTAAAGAACTATTAACTTTTGTCCAGAGAATGACACCTTACCCTTCTGAAACAGTGATTATAGATAACTGATGTGGATTTAACTAAATACAATATTTCTTTAAAAGTAAGTTCACTACTACATACTAGAAAAATTCCTTAGTTTCTCAGGTATTCAGGAATTATGTGATGTGACTTCTATTCACCTACACTGCATGCTTTTACTTTCTTCTTTGGGCAGACAATGGGTCCAAAATAAGTATCTTTACATCGCTTTTGATAACTTTAAAGTTTTAATTACATGTTTTCCTTATAATTTTTCTTTCATTTTTGCTCTTCATTTACTTCAAAAGGTTTTAGAAATGGCCACTGAGATTTCTTTTTAGTAGTAATGGAGCAATTACTTATTGAATATTTAGGGGTCAGGGAATTACATATCAAGTTTAATTATCAGACTGTGAGAGGGCTTTTACTGTCAAATGCTCAAATATTTTGGAAACCTTTGGATCATTTGTGATTGACAGTTCAAAAAAATTAAAACAATGATCTGTTGTGTCTAGCCCATGTCATGCTGGAGAATACTAAATCAATAGTAATGCTATCAGAACCAGAAATCAAATGCAAAATAGTTCCTTTGGCTTCCTGCATAATGACATTTGCTCTTTTGATAAATTACTAATGGGTTCTTAGACAGGAGACCTCCTGAAACAGCCAAATCTGGGTATAAATGGAAAGGAAGAAGCACTGATGTTTACTGTGCAGAAAAGAAATGGCCTTCAGTTAATGTTCTACATAGTGAAAGTCCAAATATAACTGAATCTTACTTTGTAACAGAACATCAGCAGAGACCAAGAATAAGCAAACAGTAAGCCACGACCTTACAGCCCTACTAAAATTTGGGTGGAGAGCTCAACACTAAACCTTGCATTCTCTGAGAAAAACCACTGAAACAGGACAAAAATCCAATAGTTGTACCACAGTTTTTCCCTGGAATGCCCACCTAATTCCCTCAAGAAAAATGTTCAAAGATATCACTATTATTATTTTTTAAATAAATTTGACTAATTGCTTGACTCAATTCAGAGGATAATTTGATGCAATGAACATATTTCAAGGCAAAACTGTCCTTACAATCCTAAACTGACTTAAAAACTTTGTCATCTCTTGCATCACAGTGCCCTTGGACTTTTTAGAATATATTTTAACGTATATGTATGTGTACATGGCAAAAAGAAAATTCAGTGAGTAATTTCCCCATGCAACCTAATTGAAATGCTTTAGAAATTTGCGGTAATAGAAACTCTTCTCACTACACAGATGTATTAAATAGACGTATTAAAGCAGATCAGCTGCGACCTTTACAAATCCCAGATAATATCATATATGATGTGTTAGGTAAAAGAGCAAACCAGTCTCCATTGCTTATTTTTGTGGTTTACCAGATGAACATACCTAAATGCACTCTGATCCTAACCTTGGGCTCACTCAGATTATATCCTTGCTTTACACTTATAAGGTAGTTACTGTACATTTATGTTTAAAATGAGTAAAGGAAGGACTTGCTTGCTGCAGAAAACAAAAAAATCATTTTCTTCTAGCCTTTTGACTACCTTTTCTAATGTGTGGTAGATGGATCCCACTGAGCTGCTAGACTGAGTACTTTTGTGCTTCAAAATGCCATTTTTGTTGGATTTCCAAATTAAAGGGGGAGGGATGGAATTTGCACTAAAGAATTAAATGCAACCAGGGAACAAAATAATGAAAAGCCTTAGCTGAGAAAAATAACTCCTTGAAATAAGAGGTTACTATATGTCAATATGTCATAGACAGGGAAAGTGAGCTTTTGATTACTTAGAGGTAAGGTTGCCAAAGGGTTTCTGATTTAAATTTCTAAGACTTGATCGGAGCATCAAGGGGTTTGTTGAAAATCCTCATAACTTGTGAACTTGACTTTTATTCCTTTGAAAAATTATACAAAATATTTTTCCCACATTTATATTCCATGTGGTACATTTCTCCTTGTAGCTTTGCAACTATTCCTGTGCCGACTTTATACTTGTAACATCAGCGACTGAATTGAATTCCAGCATTTCTAGAAAAGTAATAAGTTTTGAAAAAAGAAAAATAACTCAAAAAGTTAGCTCTAAAAATGTTTCAAAGCTTGAAAACGACTGAGAATAATTTAAATTAACATGAATAAGGACTGATTAAATATATCATGGTACATCTTTAAAGTGAAATTCTGTCTACCAGTTTAAAACATCTTGTTGAAGACACATTGAATGAAAAGCAAAACAAAGAACCCTTACTGTTAAGTACTTCTGTTTTACTACCTGCATTCAGGTGCATTTATATATATCATAGAATATATCTGAAGGAAATGCATAGTGAATTGATAATACTGTTTATAAAGGTACTCGAATAATTTTAATATAAGCATAGATGGAAAGAAAGAATTTTGTTTCTTATATCTTTACTCTTCAAATATAATACTTTTATTGTAAATTTCACCAAAACTAGACAGTATAATCATCAAAGTACAGGTGGTGATATAACAAGATAGATGGCTTTGATTTTGTTTTTAAATACAAAGTAAGTGGCTCATTATTTTATTACTAAGAAACTTAGGTAAATTGATCATTTAGCAATCAATAGTTTTTCAATCTGTGATGATAATTACTGCCAAATTAAAAACATGTTGGTGCAATAAATACATTTTAAAACTACACCTATTACTGCAGGTAATGTTTAGGTTAGTAACTTCATAATGACATTGCCTGTTGTTTATTTTTAAATAGTTGTTTATAAAACCCTAAGTCATGAATCCATAAACAAACACATTAGTGTCATCTACATTTAATTATCCTGTGAAGACAAAAGTACTACTAAAATAGGTGGAACTTAAAAACTTGAACTACTTTTTCCCCTTAGTTTGCCTGTAACTTCTAAAAGACACGATTCTGAAAAATTAGCAAGTGTTAACAATTTGGTTTCCCCGCCCAACGCCCATCAGTGCTCTACACGAGGTGTCCTGTATTATGTCCCCACATCTGCTGCTCCTCACAAACCAGTGCTGCTGTCTTAGAAATAATAGGCTCCCTGTTATTCTCTAAAACAACACTGCCATTATGCAAGCTCGTGTTAGAGTGCTCAATTTTTCCGCTATTTCTGTTTTCAGTTTCTTATGGAATAAGGGACTCATTATTTCAGTAATTTTGTGTATTGTTATATTTTTGAGGTTCCTTTCTCTCTCTCCTTCTCTTCTGGTCTGCATTCAAGAATCTCTGTCTGTCCCTCTCTCTTTCTGTCTCTGTCTCTGTTTCTGTCTCTGTTTCTGCCTCTCTTGCTCTCTCTCCCCTCTCTCTTCTCTCTCTCTGGAACTTTCTCTCACATGTCATTCACAGACCTGATCAGGTGAAAAGTGTAGAGAGGACAGCAAGACTTCTAGTTAAATGACACATGCTTGCCACTGTACCTTGAGCAGGAGAATTTAGTTGTCACTTGGGAGCCTGACAAAACTAGTATGCCATTCACAGACCCCCCAAGTCCCTAAAGGAAAACTGCATCTCCAATCAGCACAATTCACTGATAAGATTTTATCTTTTCTGCTGCTGATACTGATAGAGCCACAGCCAGGTGGGCAGTAAATAAAGAAGATTTATTATAGGCTGGATTTGTTAGCTAACAGTACTTTCTCCTAACTACATCAAAAAAGAGCCAGAAGTATTCATCTTTCACATCCTTGGAGCTCCATAATGAATTTCTTGGTGGGGGAGGGGTTGCTGTAGGAATTTATCTGTGGAGCTCCTTCTAAAGAACAGTGAACCCTTCTTACACAATCAGCTTAATCTGAAAGATGACTAAAAATCTAGGGGCTGATAAATTATCATCATGGCACCTGCGTCTCATGCCTCAAGAACCTTAAGCAAACCCAAGGCTATACTTGGGGATTAATTGAGCATGCATAATTTACCACTGCAGTTTACATAAGTGTAAGTATTTTTCTCATTCTGGTAAATAGGTATTTCCAGCTTTAGGAGAAAAATCAGAATATTGCTGCACAATGAAATGAGCCATCAGCTTATTTGGCTATTATAAGAAAAAAAATCTCTGTTCTTACTGCTGTTGCTCAGTTTTTAAATTGAAATGATTTTTCAAGTTTAATTTGCTTTCCACCATTTGCATGTATTTCTTTTCATTAACATTTATTGCATTTTTACCATTGCTTGTAATCAATACGGTTTCTTGCTGCAATTTGATGCTACTGTATCTGAACAATTTACAGAGTGTTACTCTAGGAAAATATTTTATTACAGTTATTATATATAGAAAGGGATAAGAAGCAAATAAGCAGGAAATAATTATTACAAACAAGGGTTGAAATGGCTTGTCACATGCTATCACCAATGTGCTTTGGGGTAAACTATTTATTAACAGTAGGATACTATTTTCTCATTCATACAACAGGAATGATAATACCTATCAATCCTATAACTTATTTTATTTCACATTAGATACATTCAATACATGTGTGAAAAGCCTAATTTAAAGCTGGGGACAGGCTAGGTGATCAACAAATGATACTTCTGTGATTCTCTTAAGACAAAATTTATTTCATGTCTCTTAACAAATTATAAATTTACAAGTTAATAATTTAAAAATAAGTTGCTATATAAAATTTATTTGATTCTTTTTAGCAATAAAATGTCTAGAAATACTGTTTCTATTATGGTTAGTTGTCTAATAATAGCTTTATGGAAAATTTTACAGCTATATGTGTAGGCAGATGACCCAGGGGCAGTGTTACGGGTTTTCGATTTGCTCATGTCAGTAAGTCTACATTACAGTTTTATTCTCTTTATTTAAGCCAAAAAGGGACTTCACAGGAAGTGAAAGCTTAAATGCAACTGTTCATAAAGGAATACTATTATAATTTATTAGTTCCTGTTTTACAAAAGGGAACTATATCTAAACCTCAATTCACAAGCCTGGCAAATTTTGTTTCAACTTGATTTTCTCATCAACTTCATGTCCTATAATATGTATATAATTTTAAAAATACTTCTATTTATGTAAGAATTTTTATTGCAGTAGTTACTAATATCAAAATCTTAAATTTTGCTATCTCAGAGATCCTGTATTACAAGTTCTAGAAAAAAATTTAAATATAGCAAACTGGCTACTAATGGAAGCTTTTCAGTGAATCTTGTTAAAATCCATGATCCATTTTATAAAAGAGGTTATCTCTATAGTAAGTTTAATATTTCATACTATACAACACCCACACGAAAATTGTAAAACTCACTTTGTGCTTCTTTTCTTGGTGAGTATTACAGCTTTCAGCCAGCTGAAAGGGTTATTCCTAGAAAGGCATGTCACATTTTCTGCCACTTCTCCATGGCTTTATTGATGTGGCTGTCCCCCTAGAAAGTCAGCAAATTTGGAAATGAGGCTGCCCTTCTGCTCAATTTTTCTCTGTGGTAAAATCCAGAGACCACTGTGTGGCTCTGGTGGAAGAAGCCAAAAGGCAATTCTCCATAGGAAAAATTCTATACTTGAGGCTTTCCATCTGCACAGGCAACTGGTCCTTTCCTGAATACTAAATGGGAACTGTCATGCCATTAGTCACACCACTGTAGCACTCACCATCCTACCTAGACATAACCATGACTTAATTAGCTTGTCTTTTCTTTGTCTTTCTTCCTCTTTCAGTCATATGTAAAAATTGGGTCATCGAGCCATGAGTGAGACAAAAACACACCAAGAGAATCATCTAGTGACCAGCACAGAGCTTAGTCAGGCCAGGCTCCTCTATCAGCCATGAACTGTATGGCTTTGGGCAAGTTACTTAAAATACCTAAGTCTCAACTTCTTTTGTGAGGCAGGGATGATAATAATATCCACCTCATCTAACTTTTGGAAGGATTAAATGATAATTCTTGTTCTTATATAATCATAGTACCCTTTCGTCTGTGTTGGTGACTTCTAGACAGATCTGTGCTAGGGAACATGAACTTTCTCTTATAATTTCTGCTTGGGTTCTTTGAGATTGGGTCCTAGTCTTAATGCTTGATGTTTTCCTTTTTCTGCAGATCACACTGTCTGCCTTTTTTCTTGAGTGTCAGTGTTGCAATACCAACCACTTGCCATATAAACAAGAGGATCTTATTTATTCTTAATAAATTACTCCTCTTATAAGAGAAATAGTGTCAGCATCAAGTGAGTCAAGGGTCACATCTGTGGTCTCCATTAAGAAGCTTGGCTCTTCTCTGTTCAGCTAGTATGTCTGACACCTACCTTTCCAAATGCAGCCCAAAGAAGTGAGAGGCTGGTGCTCCATGGGTGAGCTGCTGAGAGGAGGTAGTGCCTCAACAACACCACTTGCAAGTGTTTCTGTAGGTTGATGAGACTCCTGAAATTAGAGGTTGTCACTCAAAATGGTTCCCTGTTGTTGGAGTGGACTTTCTTTAGCTACACTATGGCCAACTTGTCTTTCTATTGAAAGGAAAACTCTCATTGTGTATAGTATTATCTGAATATAGTATCCTGTTTCCAAATATGGAAATCAGCATGGGAAATAAAGTATTGTAAGTCTTCATGACACATAGGGCTCAATCCTCAAGTTGGCTAACCACCTTTTTGGGACCTTGACTCAAGTAAAATAGTGGGGAAAAATCATTTATGGTTACTTCAGTGACAGTCAGTGGCAAAATCACATACTGAGAAGTTCACTTTATAATACCAAGTTTTTCTTTTCAAAGCACACAGGGGAAAAGCAGGGGATGAAGCCAGTTTTGCTTTAGGAAAGTATGGGGCTCTCAGCTGCCTTTACAGATTTACCCCTGCAGTAGACATGGGGGGTAATAAAGAGTTAACCTGACTGAAGAACTTGGATTACAAATCCATACTTCCCTACTCACTTGTCCTCAAGTCTTCTGTGATTTAAGATGAGCACTTTCATTGATTTGATTATCAAACTGAGTTTACTAAATCTATAATGATAATCAAAATATCAACAATTTTATTAAACTATCAATCATTATTCAGTGCTCTTATTCTGATCACACCTCAAGTCCAGGAGAGTGTTAAAAATGGAAGAGAGTGTTTCTTCATATCTAATGTGCTGAATTTCATACTTTCCTTTCATGAGGATACATGTGCACATATCTGGCTTCTTATAAAATCTTAAGGATGCTCCTGTTCTATTTTATTAAAGGTTTAAATACATGTTTGATATGTGAAGGTCAATTTGAGGTGTTACATTTGTATTTGTGTATTTTCTCTTAAGAAATTACTACTGACATTATTCCCAAAGATAAATGTCTCCTAAAGGTGTTATTTTGATGAGATCATCATTCAAAAGGAGTCTGAATTCAAATGAGTTTATAGAGAACTATAAATAATATCTTCTTGATAATCCAGTTTATTAACACATGAAGGGCTTCACCCATTCCTGAGAAAATGAATTTATTTTACAATGTTGGATTTAAGACTTTTACAAATGTATCTGACTACAAAGACTTTTCCTGTATAATAATATTAAAGAAACATGACTATTCCATGGAACTAATAGTCCATGAGATACATTTTGAGAAATGTTATCACAAGTATTGCTATATTGTTTCTTTATATCACTTTTTTTTTCTTAGTACATGTTTGCAGTACATAATACTTACTTTCCTTGTGTGGAACTGGTATGTGTACGTAACATGTCTTAATTCCTTTCCTATCTCTTTCCCTCCTCTCCTCCCTCTCGCCATGTTTTGCTCTCCTTCTTATTTTTGAGACATCCATTCCCTACTTTCTAATATCTTTCTTTTTTTTTATTTTGAAGAGAATAAAACAAATACAAAATAAAACAATGTTCAATCAAAACAAAACAAAGTGATACAAGACTTCAAAACAAAACAAAAATAAACCACCAATGATTACCATGTTGCCCCTTGCTATTTTCAAAATAACCTCCCATACCATCAGGAATAATAAAATCAAACACAACAGAACAGAATAAAACCAATCAATACAAAACAATGAAAGCAATACAGGACTTCAAAACAAGGCAGTTGAAATATTACAGTGGCTACTGTAATGTATCTTGTTATCTTAAAGTAGTTGTTTATATCATCAGACATAATAAAAACAAAACAAAATAGAATAGTCAATCAAAACAAAATAAGTAACATGATACAAGACCTCCTAACAAGATTAAAAGAAATCAATAATGGCTACCATAATGCTTCTTGTTATCTTCAAAATAACTGCCCATACCCTCAGGTATGATACAATCAAATAAAACAGAATAGAATAAAACCAATCAAGAGAAAACAATGAAAGTCATACAGGACTTCAAATAAGACTGCAGGAATACAACAGAGGCTATCCTGATGCATCTTATGTTCAAAGTAGCTGCTTAGACCATCACATATAACAAAATCAAATGAAGTAAAATAGAATAAAATCAATCAAGAGAAAACAAGTAAAGCAATAAAGACTTTGAAACAAGATAATAGGAAAACAATAATGACTGCTATAATCCATTTTGTTATTTTTGCAATAGCTGTCCATGCCATCAAATATAATAAAATCAAACATAACTGAACAATAAAACCAAGCTAAACCAACCATGAGAACAATACAGGGCTTCAAAACAGAATTATAGATTAACAATGGCCATTACCTTCCCCCTGGAGACATCTCCTCCCCTTTCACCTTGACAACCTCTATTTTGTATTTTGGATCCACTAATTTCCCCAGTTTCTTATACTAGGGAGACAATACAATGTTCACCCATGTGACTCTGAACCTTTTCACCCATAAGCATGCTCTCAAGTTGTATCCATTTACCTACAGGAGTCCCAAGGTTATCTTTCTTTATAGCTGAGTAGCTTTTCATTGTATAGAAATGCCATATCTTTCCTTTCCATTCTGCAGTGGATGGGCAAGCTACCCCTACTGTTTTTTTCTGGTTCCCTGTCACACAGAGCATTGTTCTTTCTCCCCTGACTCTCAATCTGTGAATTCTCTTTTGAGTTAAATGCGTTTGTTGGATAAAGCATATTGATGGATCCTGTCTCCTGATTCACTCTACCTGTGCCTCTTTCCACCGGCGAATGGAAGCTGTCTACCTTAACGGTCATGGCCAACATGCACTGGCTCATCTCTGCCATGCTATTTTCCTGCCACTGGCTGTGTACTTTTCCCCTCCATTCTACTGTCTGTCCTGCTTGGTGATTCCCTCCTTCCGATCCTCCTGGAACCATGATTTTTATCATCTCTCTCCAAAATGTCCTTCAGTATTCTCTGTAGGGCTGGTTTGGCAGTTGTGAACTCCTTCAGTTATTCTTTGTCATGGAAGTATCTTGTTTCTCCATTAATTTTGAAAGATAGTTTTTCAGGGTACATCAATCTGGGTTGGAAGTTGTTTTCTTTCAGAACTTGAAATATTTCACTCCAAGCTCTTGACTTGATGGTTTGTGTTTGAGAAGTCTATTGTAATTCTGACGGGTTTTCCTTTATAGGTGACCTGTTTCTTTTCTTTAACAGCTTTTAATATTCTGTTCTTGTGTTGAATTTCTGGGATCTTGATTATTGTATGTCTGGGTGTAGATTTACTTTGGTTATGGCTAGCTGGGGTTCTATATGCCTCACTTATCTGAATAGCACATCTTTCTCCCATGTTTGGGAAGTTTTCCGCTAGTACTTCTGTAAATAGAATTTTTATGTCTTTTGTGTTGACCCCTGCTTCTTCACTGATACCTGTCACTGTTCATGCATTCAAAATCTCTCTTATATTGTTCGTTCACGGTTTCCTTCATTTTCCTTTGCTCCTCTATTTTTTATCTATGTCTTCTTTAGAGAAACATAGCAATTCTTTTATTATGTTTTTCATTTCTTCTTTTACCTGAGATAGCATTTCTGTTCTAATTTCTTTTATAGCCTCATGGAGTTGTCTCTTTACTTCAGTTGCCATCACTGCAGAAACTTCAGGTGTGTGACTCCTGATCTCTTCCATGTTCTCATCTCCTGGACTTGCTCTGCTTGGGTTGGAGTCCAGGGACTGCCTTTTGTTTCTTTGTCTTGACATTTTCCTGGATTCTTCCAAACAAGTGGGTAGTGGAGTTTTGGGAACCTCCCACATTGGCTACAATTTCTCTGGAGCATGACTGTTTGGTTTTCCTGGCCAGTGCTGGCTAGAGGTATCCAATGGTGGCTATTGGGTGCTCTGGTGCAGGGCCTGCTTCTCTTTTTCCCTGCCCTTGCTGGTTACCTGGGGTGGAAGTGTTCAGAGGGCTGCTGGAATGCATGTAGAACAGGGCCTGCTTCTGCCTTCCCTGTGAGCTTGTTACTGGCATGCAGCATCTCCCTTTGTCCGTTGGAATGCATGCTGAGCACGGCCTGCCTCTGCCTTCCCTCTGAGGTGGTTACTGAAGAGCAGCTTCTCCCTTGTTGGAATTCACGCTGAGCAGGGCCTGCCTCTGCATTCCCTCTGAGCTCCTTACTGGCAAGTGGTGTCTCCCTTTGTCCCTTGGAATGCACACTGAGCAAGGCCTGCTTCTGCCTTCCCTCTGAGGTGGTTACTGGAGAGCAGCTTCTCCCTTTGTTGAAATTCGTGCTGAGCAGGGCCTGTTTCTGCCTTCCCTCTGAGCTCCTTACTGGCAAACAGCATCTCCCTTTGTCCCTTGGAATGTGTGCTCAGCCTTTATTATCTTTCATGTTTTTCTTTATTTATATTTTGGGGTTTTTCATTTAAGAGCAGTCATTCATTATTTAAGCTTGTGAGTCTGACTTATTTCACTTAACATTATGGTCTCTAGGTACATGCATTTTCCTACAAATAACTCAAGTTTATCTTTCTTCATGGCAGAGTAGTACTCAATTATATGTAAATTCCACATTCTCTTTATCCATTCATTTGTTGATGGCTGCTTCCAATATTTAGCTACTATGAGTTGTGCTGCTGTAAACATGTATGCATGTATCACTATAATGTAATATCTTTAACTCACTGAAAAATAGAAGGAGAAGAGCTGGATTAAATGGAATTTTTAGTTTTAGTTACTTGAGGAACCTCTGTACTGATTTCCTTATAGAAGAAGAGCAGGTACTAAGATATGCTTCTTTTATAAGTCAATTCAACCCCCTTGTCCTTCCTGAAAGTGCCTGTTGTGGATGGAAGAAGTGCTTCTCTTGCTACATACAAGCTCCCAAAATGAATTTTTCCATTTCAAATTACCAAAAAAACATTAATTAAATCTTCACTGGCACAAATTTTATACCTGGAGACCGATGTCCAGATTTTTTATCTATTCACAGATTTAATTTAGCAGATATTTTACCAAGAAAGTTTTCAAATTGATAAGATGATGCAAATGTTGGCTTTTTGAAGGGGGAGAAAATTGATACTTCTTGTGATAAAAATATAAAGGGTTACATGGGCATGTCAAGCACCAAATTTAAGATGATAGTTAATGTTGCAAGGATGGCGCTGGAAGTGATCAAGGAGTAATATATAAAACAAGTGTGGTAGGTACGTTCCTGCAAAACGCACTATGACACACTGAAGTTTGCACACAAGAAGGTGATCAAGAATGTTCTCAAGAAGTGGCCCTGTGAAGGAGAAAAGAAAAAAGGTAGCAAAAGACATCACCACACGGTAACTTTACAAAATTGATTTCTGTCTAAAAATGGACCCTCCAGAGATTTCCAGAATCTAGAAAAGGGCCAGGTGTTTAGAGCCCTGAAGATCTGATGTGAACTGTTTCCAGATAGGTGAAGTGACCTTAATCAAAACAATGTGAGCTGAAAGCAGAAACTTGGGGCAGCTAGTGAAATGTGCATGCTGGTTCTGGATCTAGGCTCCGTTATCCTTCCCCCTTTGTAGGGCCTAAATTGCATTGGTGAATATTTATCAGAATAAAATCTTTATGTTTTATGAATAAAAATTATTTTAATTTATAGTTATCTTGATGTTATTCTTTAAATATTAGCATCTTCAGTTAGGCAGAATAAACTTCAAGGAAAAAAGCTGAAAGAATACAATGAAGAAATTTCATGCAGTTATGCTTCAAATCATCCAAAATCACTGGGAAAAGATTATGTTCTGGATGATTGAATTTTCTAGTTGTTGGTTTTATCTACATGCCAAAACTTTTAAAAACTTTTATAAACCAATTTTAAATAGGAATCTAATTCAAATTATTCTCCTATATCCATGTGTTACTGAGCAGGATGAATTGTGCACAAACCTTTCTTTGATGAGTAAATATTTTTATTTGTTCGGGCCCTCAAATGCACTTCATGAAACTCATTTTATTGTACCTTGTCTCCCTTCTCATACTTTACCTATCCACTTGCATTCTAGTTAAACAGATTCCTCTTTTTTATTTTTAGTCTTTTTGTTGCAATCACCATTCTCAAAGTCCCACAGGCTTATAATCCCAGAAACAACTTTACTTCTCAGTGAATCCTCTCCATTGTATCTAGTTACCAAATCAGTTAATATTTCCAAGGGTCATTCACCTTTATTATCTCTAGGACTTGACCTCTCTTTGCATTCTCTGACCATTGCCTTAGTGCAACATTAAAAACGCTGCTTACACTAGTACACTAGTATGTAAATTATCCTTCAAAGTTAAAACTATCTCTAAAAGATCAGCCTCCTAAAATTCAGCTTTGATCATGTCACTCCAGTGCTCAGAGTCATTCTAAGTGATTAGACCTTTATCCTGGCATTGAGAATCCTTTGTTCTCCCAAGCTTTTCCAGTTTTCCCACCATGTGTTTGTCCATGAGCACATTACTTTCAGTCTATTTGGACTATTACTTAAACACAGATGATATTTTTTCCATGCTTGCTATACTCACAATTTGTAAGCTCTTCAAAGCAGAGGAAAATCTACATGCCAAAATACTGAAGACAATATCATATGTATTTGACTAGTCATGGTTGTACCTTCCTATATTCCCAACACTCTGAGAGTTTGAGGCAGGAAGGTGGCAAGTTCCAGCCAAGCCTGGGTAATTTAGCAATTAGACAAGACTCTATTTCATAATTAAAAAAGAAAGAAAAGGTTGAGGATATACCAAATAAAGAAAGGACCACAATATAGTATGAAAGCTCTGAGTTTTGTCTCCTAGCACCACAAAACAAAATTGTTTAAAATACTTCAGGACTGCTAAACTTACAGTAAATGTGTGAGCCAGCTTTCTGTTGCTATAAAAAAATACCTAAAATAACATCAACAACAAAATTTAAAGGAGAGAAATATTTAGAGTGTTTTGTTTTAATCTCATGGTTTCAGAGGCATCAGTGCATGGAGCTGCACACTGTTGCATTGAGGCTATGGCAGCATAAAATATGGAAGGAACATGCAGAGGAGCTGCTTCTCATGGCAACTGGGAAACAAAGACGCAGCAAGGGGCCAGGGTCCTACTGCCCTCTTTAAGGGCATGGCCCAATAATTAACTTCCTCCCACAGACCTATATCCTAATATTTCCCCCACTTCCCCATAATGCCATAGTCTAGGGTCTACTCTAACACACAGGCCTTTGGTAGACATGGAAAATTCAATTCTAGCAGTAAGCATTTTTACAAATGCTGTTGCGATTGCTTTTCCCCACCCCAAATTAAAATCACCACTGACATCCCCTTTTATATGGAATCTTTTACAGATGTTCCATGAAAATTTGATCTTTTTAAACTTCTTAAGTAATTTGTTACATAATTATTTATATGCCTGGTCCCAGAGTTTTCAAACAGAAAATTACAAATGGTGATTCTTGAGTTAGTTGCTAACTCAAGAAATGTTATATCAAAAGTCACAGAAACCAATGCAGGTAAGCACAATGTTTACTGAATAGATCCAACAAGTAATCACGCCAACATGCAGGAACAGGAAATAACAGACAGCTAGGCTATATAAGGGTTGATCTGAGGTTAAACTAACTCATGCTCTCTTGGTCTGCTTGTGGGTCCTTACCCTTATTGTCTTAGCAGAACAACTTTCTCCGCTCAGTGTTGCTGTTTCTCCAAACTCTTCTTGCACATAGTTAATTTTATTTATTTATTTTGCTAAAGCACTGATTCCTGTATGGACTTCAGGGCTCTTCATAAACATCAAACACAGTCTATTGGTGACTGAATTCTAAATTTCCAGGAAAGAGTAGTTTTCTGACTCTAACCAGACTATGATTTCATTCTCTGGCTAATGAATACACTCCTAATTCTGTTAGTGATAGTTCAAGAGATAACTTCACGTGGTACCAAGGTGAACAGTTAGACTAGTCCCCCACACAGCCAACAGATGGAAAATATAATGTCAGTATAGGGCAAACACACAAAATGGGCATGCATTCAGTCATCACATTTTCTGTAAGAAAGATCAGAGTTTGCTTCTAAGATTTCTCCTCTCTTTACTCCCTTTTACTACCCAATAACTGAAAGACGCTGAGGATAACTTTTTTTTTTTTTGGTGGCACCAGGGATTGAACTCATGGCCTCACACTTGCCAGGCAGCTGCTTAGCCCACTGAGCTAGATCCCCAGCCCCGAGGATAACTTTTTTTAACAAAGCATTTTGAAACCCACAATCTCAATTTCACAGATATTTTCAAAAACAACCCTAAAAGACTGAAGGTCTTTTCATTCAGCTTCTATGGCTTAAAAACAGTCTAGAGAAGGTGCCTGTTACTCAGTAGGGTCTGACCTAAATTGAGGCTGAGTGCCATTGTATATTACACTCTGGAACCACATTTCAACTCTAAATGCAATCTGGTAACTCATTTTTTACTTGTTGGCTATAGTTACCCTGCAATAAAGGCTTGGTCTCCATAACACAAGAGTTCAATGGTAAGAGTTAATTGATAACATTTAAAGTTACTAAATTCAGGACCCAAAAATAGGAACAGCTACTAAGAAGGAATTATTCAAAATTTTCAGAATTATTTCCTACGTAACCCAGTTCCCCCCAAGTCAGCCAGCTCTTCTACTCAACTTGTGTGTCACAGATCTTAGAGGAGAGTACTCTTTTGACTCTGTTTTTCTTCCTCATTTTTATGCATTGGGACATTAAAAATTAAGTTTACTTGTCATTCCCCAAAAGGTAATTATTGATCTGGATCATATTTAAATTGTCTCAGATCTGTAATGGCTAGTCTGATGTTTAGTAATATAGCTCCTGTTTCTTCTGTTGCTTCAAAGCATTTGTCCTTTTTTGTCTTTCTCTGACATTATGTTGTTGACATACATGTTGTTTCTCTCTGCAGACAAAGGAATGAACATCCCACGCTGTATAAACATTTGTGTCACACATTCGTGTCTCTTGAAATTAGTATTCTTTTAAACTGGTTAACACATTTGTACTGTCTCTGACACCTTAGCTATGAAAATTATACAGCAAAATAGTGTACAGTGAACCAACACATAACTTGGAGATGATTAGATTAATTACTATTCGGGACAGTGCTCAGATTAATTATTTTGTTTGTGTAGTATGTTCGTTAAGTGGTTGCCTGATTGCTGCTCAGAAGATTGATTACTTGTTACATTTACCTTGTGGTTTCTGTGGGGAAAACATCTTTTAGGATTCATCACTTTTAAAAACCCAGGGGGCTTGGTAGACATAAGAATGCTCCAGTAAAGCTGTAAAATGGAGAACAGGCTGTGGAAAATGTGTTCTTTAAGTAAACACCTACAGTGGTGGCTAGAGTACCCATCAGGTTTGTTCAACATTAAGAGAAACAATCAATGGTAAAATTGAGTTAATGCGAACAATACAATTTGAAACCCAGTACATCACTTCGATTGTACAATTGAGGGGAATAAGCACTTCCCAAGATTTCCTCCATATCCAGTAAACTAAAATAATGAACTCTGTGACTTTGTTGTCATTTTTCCTCCTGCCTGTTGCTGCCCCCATTTTCTGGTGACAGCCACATGATGACCATTGCTGCTACAGCTGTTTGAGTCTGCCTGCCCAGTGGGGCTCAGAACCCCTGGATCCTTCTGAAGAACCCACGTGCAGCCTTGTGATGTGGTGTCTCACTGTGGAAACTGCATGGGATTATGCAATGCATAAGAGCAAGCATTATCAGCTGTGCTCCAGAGGTGACAGCCTGAAATGGGAGAGGATTTATGATAGTAGGATTTTGTTGCAATGGGGGATTGTAAGAAATTTAAATTAGAAGAGTACTTTTGAAAGAAAAAAATGAGTTAAGGATTAAAAATAGAGCAGCTCTTTTGTTTGGTGAACAGCTAGACTAATCTCTCCAGTTGGGAGCACAAAAATATATTGTGTATAAGCATGATTTTGTATTATCTATGACTTTAAATGCTTATGACTATATAAGAGGAACAGTTTCAGGACTGAAAGAAACTTTATATACCCCTGCCAAAAGCACTATACCTTTGCCCAAAAAAAGAAAGACCAAAGAATATTTCTGTTTCCTGGTATTTTAACCTAATTATTTAGATCCACTAATCAGTCATAAGCAGCTACAATAATAACATAACATACAAGTAAGGCAGTGAAAATATTTAGACTTTTATTATTTTGGGTTAAAACTAAGTGGGCACTTAAAATAATATCCATCCTAACAAGTGAGAAAAAAGCAGTAAAATAATGAAAAAGATAAAATTTACCTTAGGTTTTAGTAATTGCCTTTCCTTTCTACTTGAGATGTCAGATAGTATGCTATATAAACATAATTTTTAATTTAAAACTTAAGGTTATTACATATAATAATCATATAATCAATCATATTACACACCATACCTTTATGTCAAAGAGTTTTCTATCATCGAGAGATACTCATTGCTTAAAGGAGAAGCAGTCTACAGCATAGGTATTGGGATAGTGATAAATGGGATGAGGAGCCATAGGACAGTTGTTTCTGAGTTGGTTGGTTTTCTACAATGGTGTAAATGCTAGAAATAAAAGGAAACGAATCATCTGGGTTGAAAATATATTTAAAGCCTTTTGATTCAGTTTTTTCCAGCGTGACTTGAAAATTGGAAGTAGACAGGAATTAATTCTTTAAGTGTCTCTCTTTCTCTTCAGCTTCCCTCTTGTCTCTTCAAGGCTAGCTTTCTAAGTTCCAGTTCACCTTTCTAAGTTCCAGTCCATCAAGAAATTCTAGAAATTAAATTTTTTCAGCAATTATCCCCACATTTTTTTTAGTTCTGACACACTATTGTCTGAGAAACTGTGCTGAGACTATCGAAGGAATAAAATTGCCTATAAAACAAGTTTACCACAGTAAACTCAAGTTCAGCACATTTAAAAGTAACCTTGAATCCTAAGAAATGAACCAAGCTCATCAGAGCATCCTTGCTACCTTCCTTTATTGGTCTTTTCATATATTATCTTCTACAACTAATCTATTAAAGTAAAACCTTGCATTATTATTATTATTACTATGTATACTATTAAAATATATATTTTTGAGATAATTGAAAATAATGTGTTTGGGAACTCATTAGATTGTATATAAGCTATAATTGTTATACTTGTTGTAAAAGCAATTTATTAAATGTATCTGTAGCTGTAACTGTGTGACTTTAAATTAATGATACTGACTTTCATGTTTTGTTTACTAAAATCTTTTCATTACTTTATGGTCATATCTTCAGCATTTTGAAGACCCTGTAATTATTTGATAGCTAAAGGTGACTGTCCTTTTAAAAAGAAAATGGCATTATTGATTCATTTTTTTTTCCAACTCACAATTTAGTTCAATTGCCTTTTCCCTTTATGGACATGAGCTTCTGATGACCTGCCATCAATTTCCTCATGTAACCAAAGATAGCTCTCAGAAGATATCTCTCTCCAGAGTCAGGAGAACTGGGTTTTTTCTAGAACTAAAACCTGTTAACTAGACTCATTCAAACATGCTAACTAGATTTACTCAGTCCAAAAATAAATGTATTTATTGAATAGTTGAGGACTTTCTAGATTCCAAACTATATATATATATTTGTATAAATGAAAGACATAATCCTTGCCTTCAGAGAGCACAGGGTTTTGTGAGAGGAATTGTAGAGGGCAAGCAATCAACATTGCAAGTACCTGAATCTAGCCTAAGGGAGCTCTGAGAGGTTACAGGCTCCTCTCCAGGGAAAACTGACAGGCGCTTGGAGAAAGAAAGTGCTGAGGGAAGCTGTCCAGACAGAGAGTACCCTATTTACACGAAGCCGCAGAGTAAACCTGGTTCAAGTATTTCTTAAACCTAGCAAAGGAAGAGTGGACAGGAGACAAGAGAAGAAGGCAGAGCAAGGAAGTCATTAGGAGGGCTTCAGAAGCAATTCATTTGGCTTTTACCCTGCCAAAACTGGAGTGCAAATGAAGGGTTTAATCCAAAAATGACTTCCGTCCAATTAGCATCACGTTCTAACTGAACTAATCACCTATCCTTCATGCCTTTTCTATGCCAGTTAAAATGTCCAAGCTTTCTTTATTGATCAAACTGAACTGGCTTCCTTTTATGATAGATTTGACAGTGAAATAGTTCTACTTATAAGAAAGGTGTGGAGAATTTTCTTTCTGGTCTGAATATCTAACTTCTTTTTTCCTTCCTTAGCTACTTCCTGGAGATCTTTTCCCCAATTAAATTAGGTAACTCTCCTTCAGAAATATTATATATGTTATTTAAGAGAGATTATATGTTATTTATGTGATATTAACTGCTTGCCAGTATAATTATTTAAACTGAATGAACAAGTTTAGAAAAAAAGTTTAGGTCATAATTTATAATACTAAGTAGAAAATATCTTAGGAAATCTCTGTGAAAACATCGATGAAATCCATTGTTTTAGTCAGAATTCTATCAAGTGACAAAATACCTGAAAAAAAGTCAACTTGAAAGCAGGAAAGGTTTATCTTGGCTCTTGGTTTCACAGGTTTTTCTTTTCCGATGGCCACGTGGGGCCATCTCCGGGAGCCCATGGTGAGGCAGAGCACATGGCAGAATGAAGCTGCCCAACTCATGGTGACCAGGAAACAAAGAGAGAAAGGGTCCAGGGTGCCAACAGTTCCTTCAAGGGCATGCTCCCAACCATATGACTTCCTCTCACTGGAGCCCACCTCAAGATTTCACCATCCCCCAATTACACCATCAACTAGTGATAAAGTCTTCCACACATTTTTAGGGGGCATTTAAGATCCAAACTATAATAACCAATTTGGTCAATTGTCTGTAGACTAGAGAACAATTAGATCTAGAGAAATATTTGGAATTCTACATCTTGATATGTGCCAATTCCACATATTTAGCTTGTAGATTAAGTTTAGATAAGGAAATAAAGAAAGTCTCCTGTGCCTATAGTGTTTTGCCTTAATTTCTCAATCAGCTCTTTAGAAGCAGAGAATTTGTTATCTTTTTTAAGACAATGAAAGATCAAAGCCTGTCATTCTGATGATTTTAGGCAAATTGATGAAGAAATTGAATTGCCACACAATTGTTTTAAGTAACTTCATTTAGAATTGATTGCACATATATCCAAAAATATCAGCTTGACGGCACATCCAATTTTGATCCCCCCTTATAGACCTTGTCTAAGGGTTGGGCACCACGTGTGGAAGTGAGGGCCTCTTTGCGTGAACCTGGCTGAAAGAACCCTTTCCACATGTTATCTAAGGAGATGTAGGACAGGTAGAGAAGCAAATCTTTTGCAGAGACAAGGAAGAGAATAAAACTGTAGGGGAAACAGGTTGGAATTTCCCACAACCAAAATATCATTTTCCCTATGACCTCAGCAATAGAAAGTCTCTTACATTTCCACTTTAATAATTCTACATCTCTTCCTATGCTTCAACTCTGTTTAAGTAGCTCCAAGCCTATAATGACCCAGGCAGCCTTCTTTATTTCAAGACTATTTTATTATTTAGGACATTGTCAATGATAATAGGACTTCCTTTCCCATTATAAAACTTTGAAGAAATGGGATTAAAACATTACAGCATATAAAAGACACTCTCAGGTTAATCCCTAACCTCACCATGGCATTGGCTTTATTTCCCTATGCAGATAGGATCATCTACTTTTGAGTTTATGGGGTGAATTTCATAAAATGCATGCTCTTTTGGGGATTATCTGCTCTTTTAGTTAATGTTTTTCCCAGGGTTATTTTAAGTGTTTTAATGGCTCTCAGAAGTTATTATTCCACTTTAATAGAAACTGAAAAGAAACAAATTCACACAATGATGCTGAAAAAATTGTCACTATATTATAATAGTGCAGCCTCACCTCAGAATTAAAACATGTTACTTTACACAGACAAAATCATGAAGGAAAAAAAAAGAATCAAAACAAGAAAACACCACCCTAATAGACTCAGTATGTTACATTTTGTTGATAAAAGGGGCAAAAATGGAGTATGAACTTATATCTTTTTTAGGTGTGTGCATAACTGGATGCAGTTTGTAATAATAGCAGGCACTCAGGTGGAAAGCACTCTCCCACATGTTTACTTTCTCAGATAATAGCTATTTAAGAAGGCTGCTGTTGTTTTCTGATTTTTCAAGTGAAGAGATTGAATCACAGAAATTAAATAACTCACCTGAGTTCATAAACATGCAAATGGCAGAACAAGCTTTGAACGCAGGGTCCATTCCACAGGGTGCAAATGGCCACTGCACAGTGTCTTTTCACTCAAGGTTGTGTTCAAATTCTATGCAGTGAGCACATTTTGACAAGCGCAAGCTAAGAAGAAACTAAGTTGTCTGATAGTGTTACGTCCTCACACAAGAAAAATAAAGCCATTTTGTAGTTTGTCTTGTTATCATTTTAATCCTTAGAGGAAGGAAAACTGTAGGATTATAGAGAGTATATGCTCCATCTGAAAAGCTCAAAGAGTAATAGGAAAACAAACTAAGGTAATACCTAAAGGAAGTCCTAAAAATGAATCACATCTGTAATGAACTGATCACATTTTATTGATATATGGATAGAAAAGAAAAGCTGACTAAGAAATACTGATTTTTTTTTTAAAAATCATTACTTAAACATATGGGTTAAAATCAGAAAACCATTAAAATTATAAGCACTAGCTCCTAAGAGAGCCAACAATTTTTATTAGTCTGTTCATTTTAATTTTCTTTCACCTTTCTTTTCTTTCTCCCCTTCTTTTCCTTCCTGCCTTTCTCTTTTTGTTAAAAAAAATTTTGCCACATTTTTCTGGTAAATGTTTTATTCATCCAAAGCTCCAAAGCAGTCTCAAGTTTTAAAAATCTCTACTTGTTTCCTTCTGCATTACTGGCCAATTCATAATCAAGTGCCCATTGAATCATGGTAGCAAATGTATCCAATGGAAAAAATTCAGTGCTGTAAATAACAGGAGTAAATTGACATAATTCCTTGAGAGGGTCATAAATATTAAGAAGAATATTGTACAAGGAATGAAATGTAGCTCTGATTTACTAACCCATATAGTCATCAAACTTAGATACAGAAAATATCTTTAAAGTCATTTACTTTAATCCTTGTTTGAATAATTTTCAAAGACATAAAACCTATTAAAACTCATTGGTAGGCTGTTTCCCTCAAGCTTAACTTTTTATTTACCCTCCCTAAAATGATGTTCTGCTAATAATGAATAGTTCATATTTGATACTTCTATTTTACCCTATTGCATATTTCTTCTCACAAGATAAAATCTCAGTTTTGCTGTTTGCTTCATTCAAATACCAAACACTTCTACTTTGTGTGTGAGATGTGTGTGCCATAACTGCCATAGATTTTTTTTTATTTTAAAGAGAATAGAACAAAACAAAACAAAACAAAACAGAATAGAGTCAAACACAGCCTAACATTTCAGAACAGAACACTGCAAGCAATACAGGTCTTCAAAACATAACAATAGGAGATTAACAATGGCTACCCTCATAGATTTTTTTCTGCAGACAGATTTCTTTTTATTAAATCTATATTTTCTTCTTCAAATGAGCCTGAGAGTCTTTATAGATTTCTTTACATTTTGAGTAAAAACTATAATTCAGTGTTCAGTTATTTTAATTATAATCTTGTTGATTCAAACTCTTGAATAATGGCATTTCACGATTGAGGTCAGAAACTTGCCATATATACTGAGCTAGGTGAGAGATACACTACAGAACTATGATTATGCAAATATTTCATTCTCTCCTTTCAAATGCAAATTATAGATTGTCTAAAAAAGCACTCTTGGATGCACCAGAATTGTGCTGAAAATTAAAATTTTGGCCATGCCCCCAAGATAGTAAACAATGATTAAAAAATGAAAACACTCATTTGGTCCTTGCACCATAGCAGTTTTCTGTGATAACATCCTATAAAAATCAATGAGCTCTTTGGCCTTTCTGGTGTTCCAGACCCTGCTTTAATTGACCCTGATGAACAATTCCTGCTACTATAGAACATAAAGAGGATTTGTGAGATGGGGAAAATATGATCCTCTTCTTGCTGGCTACTTTCTGGGGCTGCTTTGGAACTTCTTTTCACAGCTGTTTCAGCAGCTAAATGTGGATACAATAAGATCTCCATTTTATTCTGATTCTCTTCAGCAAGAGGAGGGTTTATCCCGTTTCCAACAACAGCTGTCATGGCAACATTAGCTTTCATCACATGTTCAGTTATAGCATCAGCAATAAGGCAAAGGTAAGTACTGGGGAAATCATGTGTCCATCAAAAAATTTGCCACTGGCTTTTGAGCAGTCTCTTGAAGTGACCATTGCCATCATTATTAATCATTCTCTTCAGAACACATTACTTCTGAGAATCCCAGAATGGAGTGTGCCTGTTTTGACATCCATTCACTTATACGTTCTGAACTAACAACACCTTCACCATCATGACCAGGCAATACTGTTGTCAAAATGCTGGTGTTTCAAAATTCTAAGAAATCAATCAGCTGAGTACTTCTCTTCCATACCACATACTCATAACTCTGCTTTCTTCTGGTGTTGTTTCTGCTGCTTCTTTTACCTGAAAAACCTAACAGATGGAAACCACTGATTCAAAGCCAACCCTTACATAGAGAAAAAAGGTCTCACCGAAAATACTCACCAGTTTTAATTAGTGGGTTAGGAATTAGCAATGGAAAAGATTTAGAGAAATCTTGGTGAACTACAGTGTTAGACTTGGCACATATATTTAAAGAGCTGTATAACTATGATGAATCGGAACCCAGAAAAGTATGCATGCAGGTGAAATTAGTTGTTCTCTAGTTTATTTATGTTGAAATTATTCATCCTTTAATTCATTGATCCAACAAATATTTACTGAAGTTCTGCCACGTGCCAGGAATTTGTTCTAAGTAGCAGAAATATGCAGATGAACAAGTAGTCTCTGCTCTCATGAAATGAAAGATGTGGTAAGATATAAGAGACATTAGACAAATATGAAATTGATTATTTAATCACAACATGACAAATGTTATGTTTGTAACTAAGATTTTCTAAAAACATCAAATTTTAATAAGCAATTTGATATCCACAAGTGGATGTCTTAATATCGGGTAGAAAATGCTGACAATTAAATTTCTTCCCTCCATTTACATATTTCATGGGATTAAAAAATACCCCATGAAAGTTGAAACATAGTTAATGTATTTCCCAAGTTTTTTGGTGATTTTAGATGACCAGTTTATTATTTAAAAAGATAACAAGTGTATTGTATCATTTGAGATTCACATTCAAATATGTAAAATAAACACCAGGTTTATATAAGGCCCTCTGTCTGGGGAATAGTGCATCAAACCGTAAGCATTTACCTTTATGGAGGAAAAATGGGATACATAGTGAAATTGCTGCAAAACAAGAAAATGAAGTTAAAACCCATCCAAGTTAATGTACCTAAGTGCTAGTTACATAATTTGAAACTAAAAATTAGAACTTCTAGGTAATAGTTTTCTTTCTAATTCGTGGGTTTACAATAAGTTTTATGAAGGAATTGTTAAAATACACCATACATGTAGTAAAATAGTAAATCTAATAAAATCTTACTGTTTCCAGAAAGTTAGGGGCATATAAAGGTAGCATGGGAGGGATTTAAAGCAGATTGGTTAGGGAGGTCAGGATGGAGACTTCTGTGTGAGGGAAAAGGATAATTAGGTGAGTTCAGAGAAGAGATGGTAAAAGAAAAGATATTCAATAAAAAATAAATAAAAAAGAAGGTATGTCTGGTTGACCAGCAGTAGGCCAGTTGATGAAAATAGAGTTTTGATTTATTATTAAGGAAAAAATATCTATAAAGGTAAGTTGGAGTCTAACCATGGTAGAAATTGAATGCTCAACTAGAGGTTTAGGTTTTATCTGACAATTTATGCCATTAAAGGTTTTGGGGCAACAGGATGCTTTAATCAACGTAGAAAACTCAATATGACTACAAACTACATAATGATTACATAGTAAATTTTAAGTGCTGAAGGTAGCTGCTGAGAATTGAGAAATATATAAATGAATTAGAAGATCTTTAAAATTACTTATATTGACTTGAGGCAGTAATATGCATATGTCTTAAAAGTCTATTTGTTTTCTGTTAAGAAAAGACAAAAAATGATAAACCTTCAGCTCACAGAAACAGGGAAGAGGTTAACAAATAGTGTTGTTTGCAATCTATCAGTTACTATCTGTTGGTAGTAGACAGAGAAAACAATTTTTTTCTGGTTCTTTATTTAAAACTATGAGTTACTGTAATTAGAAGAATCACTGTAGTGATGTCTGAATTGAGAAAACAGTCTATTAGAGTATCAGGTGGCAAAGAGATGGAATCATTATGTAGAACAAACACTGCATAAATTGCTGTGCATCCAACACTGGTAAAGAAGATAAAATTCATAGAATCAATATTTCCTTTATTGTGGAGGTGAATGACGTACATAAAATTCCAAGATTTTCAAATGTGGAAAATCCTTGCACTCCCAATACAGGATGCATTGCTTACAGTTCCTTGGAGAAAGGATGTATGGATGTGAGAATGAATGGGTGTGTGAGGAAAACTAATAACAGTTCTAGGGTAATTTACTTCTTTCTTTCCTCCTCCTCTTCCTTCCTTTCTTCCTACCTCTCTTCCTTTCAAAAAAAATTCTTACAGCCTTTAAGAAAGGCAAGCTTACACCTCAGAGGCCTGTGCTAATTTTTGAGATATATTTTATCCTCATTCCACTTAGGCACTAATCAGGAAGCCAGTCTTTTAGAAGTGTGAATCATGAATAGTGAATATGAAACATTTTAAGAATGTAGTAGAAAAGATATTAGCACTTTGGGGATGCCTGCTTAGTGGAGTGAAAGAGCTGAAGAATACTCTTAAGATATCTAGCTCTTTTCATCTATGGTAATTAGTCTTAACAAGACAAGTTTAAATTTTTTTTTCCAACTCGTATAGTGTAACTTCCCACTTAGCATTTCTTGGCTTCCTACAAGCCTTATAACCTGAGGCAATCCCACATATTTCCTATGGGAAAGATGTATTTGAAAGTTGTGCTTATGGCATTTGCCTTTATTAATTTTATGGAAAAATTCATTTTAATATTCATTTTTATGTTTCAGTATTCAAGAATTTTGGGTTTGGATATAAATTTTCTTGAAATTTTATTTAAAAAATGAAAGATAAAGTACAATAAATCATAACACAAACACATCTTGACTAAATATTTCGACATTCCAAATCTTTTTTTAAAAACACGTTTTACAGTTTCTCTTAGGGATCTTCTTATAATTTGTTGAAACATTCTAAGGAATTACAGATACTAAGCTACCTTGTGTTTGATAGATGTCAGTAGATGGCAGAAGATTAATCTCTAGTCCTAGGTCTGTCTTACAATTTGATTAAACAGATCCATGTCTTTCCTTTTTTTCTGTCGAATATATACACACACACACACACACACACCCCTTTATATTTTTCAAAATTCTTAACCACATCCGGTACCACCGCTGTTTTTCCACCCTGTTGCGCGTTTCTGTAATCAGTCGCCCCTTAAGGTAACAGCGACGTTTTATTGATCATTTTCCCTCCCACACTATTTATTGGAAGTTGACGCACACTTTGCCATTTTTTCTCTTTGTGAAGGTTGAAGGGTCCATTCATTATAGAGATGACTTCATTAAAAGAGCAACTCCAAACTTCCAGTGGATTAACCCATTTAGCTACAGAGTAAAATCCTTCGTAGTTTTATGACAATGGATGCTCCCCATCCTTCCCTGTGAAGTCAAAAGACTATATTTGGATTTTGCTTTCATTTTTTGTAAGTGCTGCTTGGACTTCTATATCATATCACCCTGTATTCTCTAAGGAGACATCCTGAACACAGCTCTTCCTTCTTATTTTTTTATACATCAGCAATGTTAAAAATAGAGATCATTTTGCATCTATTCAGCTGATATCAACAGTTTCTCTATTTTCATTCATCTAACGCATCTTTGAGCCACTTGGTTTTCATTTTTTTCCATTTGACCTATATGTTTGGCCCCATTTATGATTAGCAAAGGTTGAGGCAGAGCTGAGTGCAGCTACCAGTCACTTCGTGCACCTGTGAAATTTCCCTAAGAATTCTTGCCTCACGGAAACATACACGTACCTTGTCTCCACTGAAGTAAAGATTTTGATCAAACCTACAGGCAGGGTGTTCTCTGTGACGTGGTACAGCGTGAAGCTTTGCCTTATTTGCCTCTCTTACCTGAGGCTGAGCGCTTCGCTATGCCTTTACTCACCTTCCTATCCTTCAGTATCAGATGCCAACAAATAATTGTTGAACAAACCAGTGTGCCAATAAGTGAATATTGCATGGAGGACTGATCTTGGTATGGTGACTGTGTCTTGTTCTGTGATTCCCATGGACTAATTCAGTGATCTTCCTTAGAATAATGCTTTCTTGTGCTCCCTGGAGAATTACAGGCTAACAGAAATTGATGAAAATTTATAATAAATCAGCGATGAAGTAAAGAGAGAAATCTAGAGGAATCTACTTTTGTTCTTTGTCACACTATTATAAATTTACCCTTTAGGGTTCTATAAATTCTTTTTCTCAGAAAATAGAGAATTTTCATTAATAAAATTTAAGTAAATGTTTATTCTTTGATTGTATTAACCTGGCAGTGGATTTAAATGATGAGAGAAGGTGGAGGTATACGGATTTGTTGAGGCAACCAATGGTGTGCCAACTAGTATTAGTACAATCACCATAGGCCTTTAAAACCCTCCATCCTGAGCCAAGATTTGCAGAGCTGCAAACCTAGATAGTAATATAAATGTCACACTGAGATTTCTCAAAGCAACAAGTTCTTTGTTAGCTGGTTTGGTTGTATTGAGGTTTGCCTATTTTGAAATCACTTGTTTATGACTTACTCTAAGTCAGATATCTCCCTTTAATTTTTAATATTAGGAGTAAGAATTATGAGTTCAAAAATATATCCTATTTTAGCAGGAATCATACTCCTATTTTGTTAGAAGTGTAACAAATTTTCTGCTTAAGAAATATATAGAAAATAAAGCAAAATTATGAAACCACAGCAAAAATTTAAGAACTCTGGTATTCTTATTGTCTTATCAGTAGGTCCTTCTCTTTAATTCAATGTCCAGTAATGATCAACATATTTGAAATCATATTTTGGGCTTCAAGGACAAAAAGAAACCTCCTTCACCCCTCTATTCCCTACCCCAAACAAAATTAGTCTTTCCAATTGCTGTGTTTCCTTAGTATTCTTTATACAATTCTAACTGCAGGCTAGTTACATTTGGGAGTAATTTTTTAATTATTTATCTTTTTTTCTTGTACTGTAACCTGAAGTCCTATGTCTCATTCATCTTTTTTTTTCCTAAAAAACTAACACTATTAACAATGTGCATGAACTGAAATGGAGACTACTGAGAAGTACCACTTTGATAATGGAAGATAAAATGCTATATCAGGAAAGTGTGCTGTACGTATTTTTTCCTGAGCTTAGACCTGATGCTAAAACTGAATAACCTTGATCCAGTCACTTTACTCTCTGAACTCAGGTTTCCTATTTATAAAATGATTAAGAATAGTCACAAAACTAATCAAAATACAGTTGATATGTTGACTGCCTTCAGATCTTTTAACGTGCCACTTCCTTTCTGTTATCATGTCAGTATTTCAGCCCATGGTAGAACTCTTTGAGTCTCCCTCCCCTCTCTGAAATTGTCTAATAAAAATTAGCAGCTTATCTAAAGTTTCAAATCATGGTGTCATCTACAGATTTTTTCACTTTATGTTAAAATTACTTCACTTCCCTCATATGTTTAAAATACTAAAGGATTGAAGAGTTAAAGAGTCTTAATTTAACCACTGAAAACCACAGTCTCACTATAGACATAACACATGATACAATATACAACAAATTTAAGGAATGCAGTTTTAGGAACGGTTCCTCAGCTACTTTTGTTCTATTAATTGAGCATTGGAAGACATGTTAAAGTATCCACACTGAGTCCCCATTTTATTCCATACTTCTGCCTGTAGGGTTGGTATAAAAATGAATGAGATAATGCATTTTGAAAAATAGGTACAGGATGCCTAATTGTCAAAGGATTTTCAATGCATAGTATCAACTTCAGATATATTCAAAGAAGACGGAGATCAGTGCAGCATGAGAGAGCACTAGGGGACTTCACAGGGAGTAGAAGTTAAATTTGCCTCTAAGTCAGTCATGAGTAAAAGCTCAGTGTAAACATAAACATAAATCCACTTACTCAAGCAGGAAACAGAGCTATGAATTGTAGCCTGTTTCTTACTCACATACTTATCCTTAATAATGTGTTGACAGAGCCTAACAATTCTGACTTTCAAATGTCCTTCAAATACATATAGTCCTCCAAAATTCCCATGAACCTCTCCACTCCCAGTGTCTCTCATCAGCCATGCCCCCTCCAGTTAGTTTAACTCCCCAAAGTATCCTTCACCTGCCACAAGGTGAGTATACTGCCCATTTAACATATAGCACTTAGTCACCTAACCACCTTTGCTTCCCCATACCAAGCACAAACCAAATGCATATGTACTAATTCCTAGACTCCTTTCCTCCAGAAAGTTCACATCATAACATTTCATTGTCTATTTATTTTTCTCCATCCCTCACCAGGGTATAACCATAAGAAACAATCAGAAAATAAAAGCTTAACTTTCAATTCCCAGCATACACCTAGAAATCTCTGTATCTACCTCCAGAACTTTGCCCTTATTTTCCTTACTATGGATTTTTGAATGTGGATCACAAGCATTGTACTCATTTGGGTGAGTTTGAAGCTGACTCTGTGAGTTATTCACATGGCACTGGTCTCATAGGCATACAGAATGCAAGAGTTTAGGGGTTAGGGAGGCTTTCAGCCAGATTTCAGATGAAGATCTGAGAGACCAGGCAGTACACCCCTGTTCTATTTAAAACAAACCTCTCTATTTGTGTACTGAATCTCATCTATTATAGTTTAGATCTAGAATGCCCCCCAAAGGCCTCATATGTTCACACATAGGACTTTTAGAATGTGATTGGGTCACACAGGCATTGTACTCATCTGAATGAGTTCAAAGCTAAATCTGCTCTTAGGAGGTGAAATCTACACATGGGTCATCACTGGGTACATGATCTGGAAGGGTTTATCTTCCTCCCCATCTCCTCCCTTCTCTCTCTGTTTCCTGGATACCATGACACAAGATTTTCTCTGCCAGATTCTTGCACGATGTTGTTTCTGTGTTGGAAGCAGTGGACCAGGTGCTATAACCATAAGACAAAATACACCTCCCTTCCTTTAAGCTATGAGTGTTGCATATTGTGTCCTAGTGATGAGGAAGTGACTAAGATAGATTTTGGTACATGAAGTGGAGTCATTGCTGTGACTACCTGTCCATGTGGTTCAAAAGCCTTTGGAACTGGTTTATGGGAGAACTCTAGAAAGGTTTAGAGATGCCAGCTAAAGATTCTTTAGAACACTATAAGTCAAGCTTGATAAAGTATTCAGGTTGGAGCTCAGAAGATAGTAAATATTTGGGTCAGGAGATTTCAATTGGGAACAAGTACTCCACTGGCTGTAGGATTCCGGACCATGTGTGGTACACCCTGCCAGAAAAAAATGCACTTTTTTTCATGTCCTGAGACTTGGTGGGTGACTGAAATTAGGTGTAGTGAACTAACTGATCTAGTAGGAGAAATTTTAAGACAGCCCAGTGTTCAAGGTGTAGAATAGGTACTGCTTGCTGCTTTCAGTGAGATCTATAGTCAAAACAGGAGCAAACAACAGAGTTAAATGATAATTAAAATGGTACAATGTCATCAGAAAGGAAGCTGCAAATCTGCCGCCTTGGAAAGTATGGTTGTAAAAAGCCAAGTACTTTGCATTAGCACAATAGGAAAAGTGTCTTGAGGGCATCTCAAGAAATCAGCAAGACCCACCCTTTACAGGTTCAAGGTGCAAAAGTGAAAGATTATGCTTTGAGAAGAGAGCCCCAGGGCACACTGTTCCGGAAGGGATGCAAGATAATTGTTTCTATAGTTTTCTGTTTACAGTGCTCAGCCATCCAGGCACTTAGAAGCCTCTGCAGACATGTTTTATAGGAGCCTGGCTACTGTTCAAGCTGGCAGAAGACTTGGGAGTCATTCACATGGCACTGGTTTCATGGGCATAAGAATGCAAGAGTTTTAGGGTCAAGGAGGCTTTCACTCAGATTTCAGATGAAGACCTTGGAGGCCGGGCAGTGTGCCCTTGAGAATGCAGTGCATAAAGCTATGAGAGTGAAACTGCAAATGCAATAGACACCTCAGGAAATCAGAGAAACCAGGAATGGGGATCATCTGAGAAAACTGCAAGAAGTAAGTAGAGCTAGTGTAAAGGAGATGGCATGTGAGCAGTAACCAGCATTGTTTTAGGGATAAGAATGTCCAAGCCCTTTGAAGCTTATATCTTACCACTATCTGCCAAGGGTATTGGGCATGGAGCTATGGATTTTATGTTTGTCCTATTGGGTTTTAATGTTACTTTAGTTCCATTCCTTTCTATACCCTTATTTCTCCCTTTTGAAATGGGAATGTATACTTTATGACATTGTACTATATCTTGGCAATATTTAACTGTTTTTGATTTTTACAGGGGCTTACAGCTAATAATTTGCCTTGATTCTGAGGGAAATTTGGAATTCAACATTGCTGGGGTGTTAAAATTTTTGTGACTCTTGGTAAGAATGCATTTGGTATAAAAAGATGCAGATGAGTCTTTAGGAGAACAACTATAGAATGTTATGGTTTAGAACTATAATGTTCCCTAAAAGCCTCATGCACTCAAAGGTGGCACATATGGAAGGTGAATAGATTATGAGAGCATTATACTTATCAGTGGATTAATTCATGGTTCAGAACTAAATGTCCTGTTAGGAAGTGGGACCCAGTTGCAGGTATGTCTTTGGATTTGTGACTTGAAAAGATTTTATCTCCTTCCTGGCTCCTTGCTTTTCTCTCTGCTTCCTGGCTATCACGGTATGAGCAGCCAGATCCTTCTATTATGCTATATTTGCCTTGGACCCAGCTGACCAGGAACTGTAATTATAAGCCAAACTAAGCATCTCCTTTAACTTGTGGACATTGAAACTACTAGAAAGTTATTCAAACACCACCCCATGTCACCAAGCAAGGACATTATGTTGGCTATCTTTCTCCCTTTTCTCTAATAATTTCTCCTGTCTAGTATATTGTTTTTGCAAATATGCAAAACTATATCTGAATTTAAAAGAAAAAAATAAAAAATCCCTTGACTTTTCATCCTCTTTTAGCCACCACTCTATTTCTCTACTCTTCACAACAAAATTTCTTGCAAAAGTTGTGCATACGGGCATTTTTTGCTTGCTTTATTTCTATTCTTTCTCTGACCAATTTACACGTGCTTTGTCCCTCCCAACCTAAAAAGTAATTCTTGATAAAATCGCTATTGGTATCCACATTATCAAATCCAATGATGAGATCTGAGACTTCACCCTTCTTCATTTGCTTACACATTGGACATGGTTGATAACTACTCCTTCCTTGAAATTTTGTTCACTTGATTCTTTTTTTGCTCGTCCAGCTTGGTTTTTATTATCATTATTATTATTATTATTATTTGCTCTCCTTTGCTGTCATCTTCTTATTCTCCAATGCATTACATTACATTATATTTCTTTTCACAGCCTACACTGTATAGCAAACCAATCTCCTGGCTTTAAATGTGAACTACATGTTGATAAACCCCAACTAGCCCAATATCAGAGGACACAAATGAAACTTCAGAGTTACTACTTACTTCACCTTGCTCAGTTTCTAGACTTCACTTATCTAAGAAAAAATTCCTAATTCTTACTTCCTGTCCCAAACCATTTCACTCACAGACATTCCCATTTCTGTCTCTTGATTAGACCAAAATTCTTAGAGTTCTCTGTGACTGTCTTTGTGGCATCCAAAACCTTGGCACTTTTGCTTTATCTTATCAAATATATGTAGAATCCAGTGATTCAAGTGACTTCCACAGTTCTGGATAGATAAGTGTTTTAAACTCCTAGGTACTTTCATTGTTTCTACCCTTACTCTCCATAGTCATTTATCAAGATGACATTTAGAGCAAATGTTTTAAAACGTAAGATATAACATGTCACTCATTTGTTCAAACATTATTCAGTAACTGAATATCATTATAAATAAAAGTTAAACTGTTTTTAGTGATTTTTCTACCATCCTTGCTTAGTTTGCAAGTCCCTTGGGCCTCTTTTTTGACTTCTGTTACTCATCAAAGCACACCTTCATCTCAGGACCTTTGAACTTACTTTCTGTCTCGAATTGTCTAAAATTCCCTAGAATTTTCTTAGCATCTGCTCACTTATCACCTTTCTAGTGAAAATTTACTTAAATCACTACCTAAGAAAAATAGTATCCTGAAACCCATCCTTAGCATTTGTTCTATTTTGTTTCCCCTGCTGTATTTTTCCTCCATAGCACTTACTGCTCCCTGATAAAAACAAAACAGTGTCTGTTTTGTTTTTATTGATTATTGTTACCACGTGAATGCAGCTGCATAATAACAGAGACTTTATAGGCCTCCTTTCTTCCATTTTTCTTTACTCAACACCTAGAAGAACATCTGGTACATGGAATATGCTCAATTAAGAAAATGTGTGTTGGAAAGGTTAAATTTCATATGGTTTCTTTTATATGAGGAACCCAAAGTATAAATAAATTAAAGAGCAATATAAAGGATAGATAATAAGCAGCAGGGAGCTAGATCTTTTGCAAATGAGAAGGGGACCAAGAGATGGAAGGAGGGAGAAAGGGGGAGTGGGAAAGAGGACATAGAAAGAATTAAATGTGTTGCATATATGTAGCGACTACTACAATGAATGTAGTGTTCATTATGTACGATAAACATGTACTAAGAAAAATAAAATTTTTAAAATTTTTTTAAAAAGAAGATATGTGTGGGTTGAATTAATGAATGAATGAACCCCTCAGTTGACCATGGAAAAACCAAAATGCCAATCATTCCTTGTGGCTCTACAGGTTACATATAATAGCATAGAGTAAAAGTTATGGTTATAAACTTGGTATGTTATATTTTGTATCTTTATAATACTTCACAATTTTTCTTTCTTTTAGACATATTTCTTTTCGTGCTCAAATATTTGCCTTTAAGTATGCACATAGACATTAGCAGCTTTGAAGCAGCTGTACATTGAGGCCCTCACAAGGGTGGTCTAAGCAGTTGTTTTTGTTTTTTGGATAGCTAGCTTGGGAATTTCTATTTGTGTTTCAAATGCTATTGAAAAGACACTGAATATTGCATAAAGTATGCCAATATGAAAAATATCATCAACTGCCATTTTATTTCAAGCTGGGCTGCTGCACAGCAAACTGTTCCAAATTTGGTGAAAACCTAATCCAAGTCACCTTAAACAGAAAGACAGATGTAAAACAGTGATTAACTTTTTAAAGCTGAAAACAAATTGAATGCATTAACTCAGTTAGAGCCATATATTATGATACTATTTTCTAAGTATTTTCTGGCCTGTCACTTGTATTGAGTTTTACCTATGGTAGCCAAAATTGTTTTATTATTTCTACAAATGGTTTTGTTCTATATAAAAAAAAAAAACCTCATTGTGTATTACCATGGTTTGCTTTATTTCTTCATTTACTAGTATGCTTTCAAAGCTCAAATTTTGGAAAATGAGAATAATAAAGTCATTATGGTGATTGAAATAAGTAAATTATACTTAGAACTCATCATGCCTTTTATTAGTGTTTCTGTTGTTACTTGTAACAGCAACCCAGTAAAGATTCTGTTACACTGTGTTTAAAACTATAAACTTTAGAGCTGGATTTATCTCCAAAATAAAAATTTCGTGTTCACTTTCTAAACAAAACCAACTAGTCGACATGCATGACTTTACCTCCCCCAAGTGCAGTGGTCACTCCTTTCTCTTAGTCAAGGTATCTGTCATATTTCTAGGAACACAACATTAAGTTTTTCAATGATAGTACATGCTGTTGAGAGAAGTAAAATACCATGCTACAGTGTTTAATATGTAATTTTTTATTTACTTGAAGATATGGCACTTACATTGCTCATTATTTATCCGTAACAATATACAAAATATATAGTGCTTCTAAGGGTGATGGAAATCGACAAGATGCCAAGTGAGGTCACATAAAATATTCAAGAACTTATGAATCAACAGAAGGTGCTTCACATATCAGTCTGAGGATCTGAGGGGAAGATCGCTTACTAAAGTCGGCAATAATATTTAGACATAAATCTAAAACTAAGAAAATTTAGTTAGCAAATTTTAAAGATATTGATTATAATTTTGAACTCAGTGTAGTAGCAACCAATTCAAATATATAGAGATTGTGATTTTCAACTCCAGGTAATAGAATCGATTTAATATATATTTTAATAGAGGTTGAAGAATTATTATCCGACAAAATCACTTGGAATTCAGTAAGTCCAACCTAAACAAATTTATACTCTTCAGGCATTTATTACTTTTATTTATAACCTTTATGTTTCTCATTTTCTTCCAGATTCAGCTATGAATAATTAATACCATATATTCAGAAGCTGTACATAAAACAACAAAAAACATGTTGATAACCAGCAGACATCAAAAACCTTATTAAACTCAATCAACAGATGAATTAGAAACCTAAATAACTTAATTGCAATACCAAACTGATATACTGTATGACAACAATTATTTTGGTGTGGATTGATGTTTAATTAAAAATAGATAATGGGGGAAAGCATACACAAATATACAACACAGAGAAGGATATGGCCTCCCCAAATTTGTTGAATAGATATTTTCTGATCTTTAGGTAAAAAAAAAAAAAGATGTGAATCTGACACAACAATATGATAAGGTATGTAGTTTTGCAGAATATACTCCTTATTTTTGCTTCATGAATATATATTAGTAGCTTATGAATCTAGGGCATGCTCTGTCTTTTAAATGCATTGAAAAAAATGACATTAATGAAAGGAGGGAATTATGAGGAGGTAAGACCTTGTTCTGTCAAGTTTAGTACCTGTTTTAATAACAATGATTCAGAGTTTCAAGCTAAAACAGTCTCTTCTAGTTACAATTCCCTTCCGACCAAATAATGATACAGAGAACTTCTAAAAGTCAAATTGAAATCAGTATTACTAAAATATCCTTGGTGACTGCCTAAGAAACACTTATTGAGTGCTATTTTGAATTAATGCCTGCCTTTATAATAGTATTATTTAATCTTTTGAATAATAACAATTACTATAAGGAATATTATTAAAAAGACTAAAGACCCTTGCTCAGTTCTTTTTCTTAGTATTGCTTTTTACATGTGGCAAAGTGTTCCTTCTCTGAGTGTCTTTTCAGAACTCAGAATAACAGGCATTGTTCCTTCTCTGAGTTTATATTATAAACTAATGATTTTCTGCATCTGTACCAACATTTTTTAGCTCTCTGCTGGGTTGGTCCAAACTTCTGAGACCTTGGTGGTTAATAAATGAGCATGTTAGTAAGAATTCCACTAAGAAAATGATATTCAAATCAGCCCTCCAGGGCATTTTGTTCCGGTGAATTCCCACAGGTACGTGGAGCAAGATAATGAAAAAGTTCCCTTGGGAAAGTTGTTAGTGTGCTTCATCCTGGTTACACAGAACATCTGAAAACCGTCAGAAGCAGCCATCAGCTCCTAGAATGAACCATTTCCTCAAATATACAGAGCTGAGCAAATGAACTCTAATATGGATTTAGGGAAAAGTCATTGAGATGTGACGTTGATAGTGTTCACTAAGTCACCTGGAGGGAGGATTTTTGAAAGTAATATGTAATGAATAAATTTGGCTTCCAGTGTTGTTGTGTAAGAGAGTAGACATTCCATGGTGTAACCATTAAGTATAAAGCTTAAGCAGTTTAAAGCACTCAAATCAGAAGCACTTAAAAGCCCTGGTAAAATTGTCTGTAATGCAAACTAATCTGAAGTGTCATAAATACTTCAAGATTGCTTTCCATAATCCTCACTATTGTTGTTTCTCAAGCAGCTCGTTTTTTTCCAGGATGATGAAGGAAAGATTAGTAATTTTCCAGTTCTTTAGGAAAGGAGTATGTATTTGTTTTCTCCCTTTAGAAGGGCTGTTGGTTTTCTTCGACTTTTTCTTTTTTGAATACCTGTAACTCAAAAGATGATGAACATCAAGACAAGGAGGTCCTTAAATTATAGCAAGGTGTGACCAAGCAGTGAGAGAAACAGGGAGAGAGCTGCTGAGCAGTAGTAGCAAGTATATAGAAAAGGAAGCAAGAACATGGAATCAGTACTGAGTGTGTTTTGAATCCTGGTGGAAGAATATATTGATTTATGAATTCAGACAAATTATTACAATCTATCTGAAGTTACTAAAATAACTCTGAGAATTGTTAAGGCTATTGTATGAGAAATGCCTTAGAAAGTGCAAAAGGTAAATCAACTGCTGTTTTTGTTTGGTTTTATTTCTGTAGGGAGGTGGTTAGTTCGGTTTGTGTTTTTAAATACAAGGAACAGGGCGCAGGAACAGCAGTGTTGCCTCCCCTTTTTCCCCTGCTTTCTTCCAGTCTGCAGAACAGCCACAGTGGTTTGTGCCTAATAGGGGCCAGATGACTATTTGAGGAATGAGTGAAGTGTTTTTCTC